>PVIA01001543.1:0-271056 GCA_004024845.1 Tonatia bakeri | reverse complement strand
CCTCTCCCTTCTCCCACACTACTCTTGGCTCTTTGTCTGGAGTCTCTGTGAAATCTAGTACCTCCCATTGACTAGGGATCTCTGCTAGACAAGTGGTAGTGGAAAGAGATGGAGTGATTTTCTTGGTAGTGTCCGTCGCCTGTCTATTTCACACCCCCACCCCCCAACTCAGCTCTCTCTTACTCTGTCCTGTTTTTCCAGTGCCTACCGGACAGTCTCTGGGACATAGCTGTCTGTGTATTATACAGGGTGTTCCGAGATAGACGAAATGGCCAGATTCCAGTGTCTTGCCCCAGAGATGTTATAATCATACCTTTGTTTTACTGTTTCCTCTCCCACTGCCCTGCTCCTGGTCCTTGCAGCTGGACATAGATTATTGTGAGCCCAATCCCTGCCAGAATGGTGCCCAGTGCTACAACCGTGCCAGCGACTATTTCTGCAAGTGTACTGAGGACTATGAAGGCAAGAACTGCTCCCACCTTAAAGACCACTGCCGCACAACCCCCTGTGAAGGTACCTCCCTCCCCCAGGCTCGTGGCTTGTCTCCAAAGCTCACTCCTGTGTCCCCACTTGTCACTGTTCCTTGATACTCTGAGAAGAGTATAGGTGAGGAGATCAGACCCCCTAACCTGACTGCTTGGAAGTCAGAACACATGGAAACAATTGAGTTGGGTCCGCTGGTGGGAGAACACTGTCCGGGTAGCCCATGGGAGAGAATGAAATTCATTTAGCATTCCCCACCTGGGGTGGGCTGATTTGCAAGACTGAGATTCCTCAGAGCAGTACTGTTAGGGAAAGTGTGGTGGAAACGGTCCACATCTGTGCTCTCAGTTGTAGTGGTCACAGGCCACGTGTGGCCAGAGGAGCATTTAGAGTGTGACCAGTGCAACAGGAAACTCTAATTTGAAATGATTTAAATGTAAATGGCCACATGTAGCTTGTGGCTGCTATCTTAGGTGGCACAGTCTTGCAGGTTCTAGGAGTTTGTCCATCAATCAGCCTTGCCTTAAGCATGATGAAGTAGGAAGGAAAGCTGGTTTTTCTTCCTCTCAGAAGCTTCTACCAAAGAGAGATGAAAGGCAGGAGGACAGGGGCCCACAGACCTTGAGACTTCTCAGCCACATAGGCAGAAAATGCCTTTAACAAACTAATAAACTTAAAAACCTTCAGTCTGCCTGGCATCTCAGTGTTGTCACAGTGCGACAGGGCACGTCGCCAGTCGTGGCCCCGTGGTCCCTCTTGATCTCTTCCCCTCGTTAGCCAAAGGTGCCTGTGTCTGGGAAAGCAGGCTCGGTGTGTGTCCTTGGCTTAGGAACACCATGTCTCATGGGTCAGTGGCCATAATCTGATCCCAAGTTTGTCTTCTAGTGATTGACAGCTGCACGGTGGCCATGGCTTCCAACGACACGCCTGAAGGGGTGCGGTATATCTCCTCGAACGTCTGTGGCCCCCATGGGAAGTGCAAGAGTCAGTCGGGAGGCAAATTCACGTGTGACTGTAACAAAGGCTTCACTGGAACGTACTGCCACGAAAGTAAGACCCTCTCCCTGCCTCTGCCCAGCTCAGGGAGCGTGCGGGTCTGGGTTGTTTCAGTCGAGACAAGGGAAGGTTTGCCATTATATCTAAGATCTAAGACTGAGTTGTGTTTTAACTTACGAGATCACTGATGCCTCTGAGCCTTCAGCACATTTTAGAGTGTTCTGGAATCTCAGTAGTTTTGGGTGATTCTGCTTTCTGTGGAATGTCTTCCCCATACCGCTGAGCAGCTTAGCCTGTAAGGCCATTAATAAAATGCGTGTGGCATTTTCAGGAGAGCCCTGCTCAGCGGGCTGCCTGTTGAATTTGAGACACAGTCCTGATGGAGGTGAGGACTTCGAGGTGCCAAGCACATTTCCTCAGGTGGCAGCTTATAGAGCAGTGCCCAGCCTTACTAGTACTTCGTTTACCGGACTTCTGTTTCCTTTTCTCTTAGATATTAATGACTGTGAGAGCAACCCCTGTAAAAACGGTGGCACCTGCATCGATGGTGTCAACTCCTACAAGTGCATCTGTAGTGACGGCTGGGAGGGGGCCTACTGTGAAACCAGTGAGTCTGGTCTTCTCTGGACAGACAGCTCTGGCGCTGTGGAGGGTTGGGAGGTGGTGGGCAATCTATGTAGCTTTTCTTTCTCATGGGAATTTCCGGAAGGAGACCCCAGCCGTTCCTGCAGTAGGACAGCATGGCCTGGCTCCTGTTTGCATTTGTTAATGTGGGTGACGGCAGCGGGGAGGAGTTGCTGCTGCAGAGCTCCAGAATCCGACTGTGTAGTTGGAATGGCAGATGGCTCTGCTTGCAATCGATTGTCAGTTTTGCCTGCCTCGATTTCAGTTTCATGGGAGTGACAGGCCTGCTTCTGACTTCACTAATTTGTGTGGGATTAAAAGTAACCTGGTTGGGGGCTCCTTGACTCTCCTGCAAAGGGTGATGGTGTTAAAGTCCAGGGATTTCTCAGCTGGTCTTGGAACTCGGGGTGGAAAGCAGGGGTGGGGGTGGCCATAGGAAGCGTGTGGCTCTCATGGGTTGTGTGGGGTCCTGGGTGCATGTTCAGCTGGGGGTTTCCTCTTTGGTTCTAGACATCAACGACTGTAGCCAGAACCCCTGCCACAATGGGGGCTCGTGTCGAGACCTAGTCAACGACTTCTACTGTGACTGTAAAAACGGGTGGAAAGGAAAGACCTGCCACTCGCGTAAGTGGTAGCTGACTGGGATGCTGTCCCTGGGACCCCCTTGTCTGTCTTCTGTGAGGGGAGCCGGCCAGGGGCTCACACTGAGGTCTTCCTCCTTCAGGTGACAGCCAGTGTGACGAGGCTACGTGCAACAACGGGGGCACCTGCTATGATGAAGGGGATGCTTTCAAGTGCATGTGTCCTGCAGGCTGGGAAGGAACGACCTGTAACATAGGTAACTTTCTGCCCCACTCGATCCCCTATGAGTGCTTTCCTGGCTGTGGCTTTTGCCCCTTCAGACTGTTTTTGGATCCTCAGGGAGGGTGGTCTCTGCTCTTGTCTTACAGCCCGAAATAGTAGCTGCCTTCCAAACCCCTGCCATAATGGGGGCACCTGTGTGGTCAATGGCGAGTCCTTCACATGTGTCTGCAAAGAAGGCTGGGAGGGGCCCATCTGCACTCAGAGTGAGTGTCCCCCACCCTGTGGAACTCTCCGAGGGCTGTGGGAACACATCCTGACACCCTGAGGGACTCGAAGTAGAAACCAGAAGCAGCATAGCTGTTTGATGTCTGCTTCTGCATCACCTGGGTCTGTTCTAATGACTTGATGGGATGCAGCCCTGACCTGGGCATGAGAAAGTCGCCAAGGAGATAAGTGGAGACAGATGGCGTCTCGTTCCCAGCTCTGCTCTGACCAGCAGCCTGTCTCCTTCCATTCTCACACCCCGTCCCCAGCCCTGCCAGGGCCTCTTCCTGTGTACATGTGTCCCACGGTGAGCGGAACAAAGTGTGGTGCACGCCTGGTTCCAATTGAGCAGCGGCCTTAAGTGCATTTTGCTGGTGTTAACTACGACGTTATCATTTGGGTATTAGGGAAATTGGTGGTGTTTTCACTCAAGGCTGAGACTGCTTCGCTATTAAGTTGTCTTTTTACTTTGCAGATACCAATGACTGCAGCCCCCATCCCTGGTAAGCATGACCACCTTTTAAGCCAGCACTTGTTGGCTATAATGTGCATGCGCCTCACCCAGGATCTTGTTGAAAGTGAAGGTTCTGATTTAGTAGGTCAGCTGGGCTACAGACCCTGCCTTTCCAACAAACACCCAGGGGTGCCCGTCCTGCTGGTCCGTGGACCACACTTTAATTAGCCAGGTGGTCTTCATTTAGAGCAGTGATGCTCAACCCTCACTGCCCACACAAATCACCGGGGAGCTTCTTTTTCTTCTTCTTTTTAAATAAGATCCAGTGCGTGGGCTGCAGCTGGGACCTGTCAGATGAGACACTGGGGGTGGGACCCATCAGTGTTTTTAAAGCTCCCTGGGCAGTGGGGAATGTGGCCCAGGGTGAGAGCTGCTGTGATCACTGGCGAGGTCCCCGATGATTGGCTGGTAGCCGATGTCTTGGATAGGGAGGCTGGTAACCTAGGTGATCTTTGCTCTCTCCTTAGTTACAACAGCGGCACGTGCGTGGACGGAGACAACTGGTACCGGTGTGAGTGCGCCCCTGGTTTCGCTGGGCCCGACTGCAGGATAAGTAAGGACTGCCCCTAGCTGGGTTTGCAGGGGCTTTCTTTCTTTTTTTTTTTAAGATTTATTATTTTAGAGAGAAGAAGGGAGGGAGAAAGGGAGAGAAACATCAATGTGTGGTGCCTCTTGTGTGCCCCCTACTGGGGATCTGGCCTGTAACCCAGGCATGTGACCTGACTGGGAATCGAACCAGCAACGTTTTAGTTCACGGGCCATCACTTAGTCCACTGAGCCACTCCAAGCAGGGCTGCAGGGCTTTATTTTCCCCACATCACCCCTCAGCCTGAGAGTTTTCATCTCTAAAACATTTAAGGCCATGATGCCCTTTATTTGCCAGGCAGAGCTCTGTAATGCCTGCCCCCTCCTCCAGCTGGAAGGATCTTCAGGTAATGGTGGGTGGCACAGCCCTCTTTGTTCTAGAGAAGAGAGCACCAGGCACAGAACTTGACGATTAAGCGAGTCTGAGCCCCTAAGGAGAGAGTGCTTTTCGCCACGACTAACATGATATTATGGGCAAGTGGACATTGATCATAGCTGTGCTGGTGGAACACAGAGCTAACACCGATGGAAGGGACTAGGGCTGTGGTCTCCCGAGGCATGATCAGATGCTGGTGGAAGGACTAAGAAACTGGGGGCAGGCAGTGCAGTTTTTCAGGAACCTTAGTTTATTCTTTATTTTGAGCCTTTTCTCCTAGTTTTTTATAAGCAATATCTTTTATAAAAGCAATAGAATGTGTGTTTTTTTTTTCTTTTCCCTAACTTATTTTAAATTTTACTAGAGTTTGCCATCCCCTATTCTGGGACTGAGTGGACTCCAGCACGGGGTGGGGTGCCTTGTTTCTATTTCATGTTTCTAAGGTTGACATATGGCCTGGGAGCCATATTTGGCCTGCTGCCTATTTTTATAAATAAAGTTTTATTGGCTTACAGCCATGCTCATTCATTTACACTGTCTAGGGCTGCTTTTAAGCCATGATAAGAGTTGGGTAGTTGTGACAGGGACCACATGGCCTACAAAGCCTAAAATATTTGCTGTCTGACCCTTTTAAAGAAATTTGCCAGCCCTTCTGATAAATTACACTCAGAAAAAGGAACTTATTGTGGGAGGCAGCGGTGTTAAATTAAATGATTCTCAGCTGTTGAAAGTTCAGCTAGTGGTGACGGCGGGGCAGCGACGGGCAGAGCTTTTGGAGCGCTGATACTGTTTCTTCACTCGGGTGCTGACTGCATGAAAAGTCGTCAACCTTACACTTTCGTAGGCCTTCCTACGCATATGCAATGCCAGTGAGAGCTTAGGAAAACATCGCTGCCTCCAGTTGGAGCCTAAACTTGAACTCCATTTCTCCTAGACATAAACGAATGCCAGTCTTCACCTTGTGCTTTTGGGGCAACCTGTGTGGATGAGATCAATGGCTACCGGTGTGTCTGCCCCCCAGGGCACAGTGGTGCCAAGTGCCAGGAAGGTATGTGGGCCAGGTCCCAGCTTCCCGTGTGTCCTGTGGGGCGAGTGGGTGCTTTGGTCACTGCAGTCACCATTTGGACCATAAGCAGACACTGTGCCCAGGGAGAGAACACGGCGGGGACACACAGTGGGGATAACGGGGAAGGGGGAACTTTGAGAGGTACCCTAAAAACAGGGTAGCTGTTGCCTTGCTGTAATTGTGCTATGTAGCAAACCACCTCTAAACTCTGGTGGCTTACATAGGCATTTATTTGCATTCATGGGCACACAGCGGACAGAATGCTAGGTGCTGCAGGTTGGGCTTAGGTCTGTTCTTGGCTCCTCTTCACCCTCCCGGGGCCATCAGTGGCATCTGGGGTGTGTGCTTTTTCTGGCATATGGCAGGCTTTCAGGAGGCAGAGCGCTCTGAGTCAACTGAGAGACTCTGCTTATAACACATCCCCTGGTGTGGCCTCAGCCAAAGCAGGTCACGTGGCTGTGTGAAAAGCCAGCAGAGGAGGAAAGCATACTTGCCTCTCCTGGAAGGAACTTGTAATGTGACAAAGGCCACGGGTGTGATCATTTCCTAACAGGGAGGGAGTTAAGAATCGAGATCCGTCTACAGGAAAGGAAAGTCCTTCCACTTACACATCTCCGCCTCTCAGTTTCAGGGAGGCCTTGCATCACCATGGGGAGTGTGATACCAGATGGGGCCAGGTGGGATGATGACTGCAATACCTGCCAGTGTCTGAATGGACGGATTGCCTGCTCAAAGGTAGGATGTGAGGGCTGCTGCAGTCACCTGAACTCTGCAACAGCTGATGGGCATTTCTCCTGAGGTGCCTGCTCCTGTCTCTCTCTCTCTAGGTCTGGTGTGGCCCTCGACCTTGCCTACTCCACAAAGGACATAGCGAGTGCCCCAGTGGGCAGAGCTGCATCCCCATCCTGGACGACCAGTGCTTTGTCCGCCCCTGCACAGGTGTGGGCGAGTGTCACTCTTCCAGCCTTCAGCCGGTGAAGACCAAATGCACTTCGGACCCCTATTACCAGGATAACTGTGCAAACATCACGTTCACCTTCCACAAAGAGATGATGTCCCCGGTATGGAGCTTCTTTTTCAGTTGGGAATGGTGTGTGGCTGCTTGTACTAAGGCAGGACCATTATAAGCTAGGATTCAGTTCTCTGTAGCCTAAGTTCTTGCCTTATGGAACTTAGTTCCTGCAAAATGCAACCTGAATATAACCTAACTTCCAAGGAAACATCATCCTTTGTTTCTTCGAGTATCTTACATATGCGTGGATTTTTCAATATTGTTCTAGGGTCTTACCACAGAGCACATTTGCAGTGAATTGAGGAATTTGAATATTTTGAAGAATGTTTCTGCTGAATATTCAATCTACATAGCTTGTGAGCCTTCCTCTTCTGCGAACAATGAAATACACGTGGCTATTGTAAGTATAAGATCTATTCACATTTAATAATTAATTTGATTGCAAGATAACTAGCAACCTTCAGTTAGCCAGGAGCAAATAATATCAGAAGAGAGCTTGGCCTATGTGTGTTGTCAAATGATTTTGAATTACAGCATACCTGGAACATGTAAAATAATATTGAATGTAAACTATAATTGAAAAACTTTAAAAAATAATAATGAAATGTTACATGAAATTTTTGAAAAAGCTACTGTTCAAAACTGCTAGGGAAAAGATAGTATTCCCTGACCCTCCAGATTGACAGTTCCCCCCCTCCCCCGCCCCTAGTCTGCTGAAGACATACGGGATGATGGAAACCCTATCAAGGAAATCACGGACAAAATTATAGACCTTGTCAGTAAGCGTGACGGAAACAGCTCGCTTATCGCTGCGGTTGCAGAAGTGAGAGTGCAGAGGCGTCCTCTGAAGAACAGAACGGGTAAGTGTCAGGTGGGAACAGTCCCTTTCACTGATGAGGGCCAAAAGGATCTCATCACACTGTCCAATAAAGCCACCAGGCGGGCAGTTACCTCAAGGAGCTCCCCCACCTCCTCCCCTGGCCCCTCATTTCACTGGCGAGGAAACAGGCCAGTTGACTTGACTGTCATATTGCGATGGCCACAGGTTGGCCTGACTCATCCCCCTGCCAACAGGCTGTGTGCTCACAAGCAGGCCCCTCTGTAGCACATGTGCTGATCCTAGACCCTTGTGAAGCTCTAGTGCAGAGAGCTTCACGGTGCCTTGAGCCCTGGTGTGGAAAGCCTGCCTTGGTGTTCTGGTGTCGTGTGACAGCCTGGCCTAAGCACCGTGAGACACTGCCTTGATAGGCAGCTCGAAGGCCCTGCAGTATGTCCAGACTCTCCTTCAGACCATCTTAAGCATCTTTGTTCTAGCAAGGCGAGAAATTGGGCTCATGACCTCTTGGGGCATCGGAGCCGTCTGTGCGCAGATCGGGTTTCTGGTAATTCTGAAAACCAGATCCTGAAATGAGCTGCCTAAGTCGCCAGACTGCCCTTGACTGGACCAGACGCTGCTCTCCCCACACGAAGTTGGGGAATCGGTAGGAGTTGCTGCTTTGCTTAGTCTCTCTGGGGACAATAGTGTCGGGGTCTCCAAGGTCCCAGGTCCCAGCACTGCTAATCAAGCTGTGAGTTGACAATAGGCAGTTGTGAAAAGGATCGTGTCCCATGATGCCCCTTTTTTAGGGACTCAGGGCAGGAGAACCACTGTTGGTACTCTTTCGTTCCGAAAGGGTGATGGGTTTGGGGCCTGCCTTGCAGATTTCCTGGTCCCTCTGCTGAGCTCCGTGCTCAGCGTGGCGTGGGTCTGTTGCTTGGTGACGGCCTTCTACTGGTGTGTGCGGAAGCGGCGGAAGCCCAGCAGCCACGCGCGCTCAGCCTCAGAGGACAACACCACCAACAATGTCAGGGAGCAGCTGAACCAGATAAAAAACCCAATCGAGAAGCATGGGGCCAACACAGTCCCCATCAAGGACTACGAGAACAAAAACTCCAAAATGTCAAAAATAAGGACACATAACTCGGAGGTAGAGGAGGACGACATGGACAAGCACCAGCAGAAAACCCGGTTCACCAAGCAGCCGGCGTACACGCTGGTAGACAGAGAGGAGAAGCCCCCCAACGGCACACCTGCCAAACACCCAAACTGGACAAACAAACAGGACAACAGAGACCTGGAGAGCGCCCAGAGCTTAAATCGGGTCGAGTACATCGTATAGCAGACGGCGGGCGCCACCTCCGCCACTAGGTAGAGTCTGCGGGCGCACGGGGCTGTAGTTCTTTAACTGTCTAGTCCGGTCTGAGGCTGTTGTTGGCTTAGAATCCCTGTGTTAATTTAAGTTTTGACAAGCTGGCTTACACTGGCAATGGTAGTTTCTGTGGTTGCCTGGGAAGTCGAGGGCTGCATCTCAGAGCTATGCAAAAACCAGTCCAAAGTGCCCTAGTGCACGGTCCCTGCAGCCGACAGGTCTTGGATCAGGCGCCCAGAAGGCCTCTCCAGGCCTTGAGCTTCCACTTCCGCCAGGTGTCCCGAGGGTGATACAGTCTTAGGATCATAGTTTTATTTATATTTATTGACTTGAGTTGTTTTTGTATATTGGTTTTATGATGACGTACAAGTAGTTCTGTATTTGAAAAGTGCCTTTGCAGCTCAGAACCACAGCAACTATCACAAATGAGTTTATTATTTATTTTTTTTATTGTATTTCGTTGTTGGGGGAGGGGGGACTGATGTCGGCAGTTGCTGGTAAAATGAAGAATTTAAAGAGGAAAAATGTGTCAAAAGTAGACTTTTGTACAGTTATGTAAATAATTCTTTTTTTATTAATCACTGTGTATATTTGATTTATTAACTTAATAATCAAGAGCCTTAAAACATCATTCCTTTTTATTTATATGTATGTGTTTAGAACTGAAGGTTTTTGATAGCATTGTAAGTGTATGGCTTTATTTTTTTTTTGAACTTATTTTCTTACTACGTGTTGCCTATAAGCCAAAACTAAGGTGTTTGAAAATGGTTTATTTTTAAGACAATAGATGGGCTTCTGTGCCTGGAATACTGGTGGAGTATATATTTTTTTGTTTTGGGTTTGTTTTTTTTTTTTGTCCAACATCAAGATATTTAAAACACCTCCTATAGCATCACTTTAAAACACGTTTTCAGAACCGACTAAGGCAGTTTCAGAATTAGTCTAGAATAGTTTCCTTTTTTTTTTTTCTGCTTTTGACTTGAAAAGAGACAGGCAGGTTATCTGCTACACAGCAGTTTAAGGGAACAAGTCGAGCTATGACTTAAATGTAGCCAAAATGTGAGTGGTCGAATATCATTGAAAATATCAAATTAATTGTGTGAAGCTGGAAGTGCACCAGTCTTATTTTGTAAATTCTGATTTTTTTTTCCTCACCATTCGTATGTAATACTGAACCACCTGTAAGTTTGATTTTTGTTAATCTACTGCATTTAGGGAGTATTCTAATAAGCTAGTTGAATACTTGAAGAGTAAAATGCCCAGTGAGATCACTGTTTAGATTTGCCGTAGAGTACACTGCCTGCCTTAAGTGAGGAAATCAAAATGCTATCACAAAGTTTAAGATCCAAAAAGCTTATAAAACAGTAATTTTGTTGGTTCATCATTGAGACCGTGAAGATACTTTGTATTGTCCTATTAGTGTTATGAACATAAAAATGCATCTTTGTGTTGTTCCTGGCAATAAATTTTGAAAAGTAATATTTATTAAATTTTTTGTATAAAAACCTGGAACAGTGTGGCCTCTTCTGAGTTTACGTAGTGCGGTGCTGCCAGTAGTGATAATTAGGGGCACGGAACAAGAGCTCAGCCTTTTCAGCCACTAAACTCATCTGAAGTGGGGCTGCTGGGAAGCTGAGCTGTGAGAGCCCCATCTTGGAGGCCTTGATTCCCTTGTCACTCAACAGCAAGTGTGTGAATACTGCTTGAATAAACACCACTGGATCAATGGCCTGCAGCGTGGAGGTGAATTGTTTGTGACCACTCAGGGGAAATGCGTACCTTTCCCACTACAGTGAAAGGGTTTTTTAAATAGCTTGGAATTGGTGTTGGGGGCTGAAGAGGGAGAGTGAGTGCTGCTTCTCCTTTTTTCCCCTGGCTACTTGGATTAATACATTAATGCCCTTCCATCATTATAGACCTTGTAGATTTTGTGTACTTACGCCTCACTGCACAGGAGATAGTTGCAAGCCTCTGGGGCCAGGGCCCATCGATCTACTTACTACTTTGTACCCCGAAGTGAGTATTCTGTTGGCTTTGCCATGCTGCTTAGGGGTGCAGGTGCCTGGCCATCCATGAGGCTCCAGAGTTGGGCTGTTTCCACCTGTTAGGGGCAGGAGAGCTGTGGTTCTCACTCGAGGCTGCTGGGCCAGAGGCCAACATGGCCCTGCCTTCATGTCATGGGTGGGGTGGGGAAGCTTTGCCTCTGGCCCCTTCAGCAAGGGATGAGCTGAGGTGACACACAGGGGCAGCTCCCAGCAGCTGCTTGGAGTTGCCAGGTATTTGCCGCTTCTGGTTAAGAAGCCAAAGCTCACCCTCCTGGGAGCGCTGTCCCCCAGAGCTCCACCCCTTGAGCCATCCACTCACCTCCAGTTTTCAGAGTGTAACTCAAGCTGGAGCAACACACTTTGAATGGAGAAGCTGACGGGATGTCTTCTTTCATTCTTGGGAGGCTATTTTCCACTCTCTAGGTTATAGGCCAAAAGAATTCTGTTCTCTGATGGGCATCTCGGTTAAGAGTGGATGGCGGGCTTTAAGTACCCCATCCACGCTCTTGTGCATGAACAGAGGTCCTCGAGGGGGTCAGAGCTCATCCATGGCAGTGCATTTTGGCTTGCTGGGGCAGCAACCCTGAAAGAGTGTATTCCCATGACATCTCCCTAGCATTGCGATACTTCTGTCACTAATCCCTGCTGGTGAACAGCTGCTGGTTCCCACAAGGTGGGGTCAGGGAGGGAGACGTGCTCTCCTGGTACACAGACCCAAGGAGCTGGAAATGGTCTGGTTTCGCAGCACTGAACTCAAACCCTCCTGAAGCAATACCTTGCTCTGGTGGTTTGTAAACTTGGATTATGCAGGACCCTGGAATTCTTTGGCTAGTTGCCAAATGCTTTTGTGCCCAGGGGTGGTGGTGGGGGGGGGACACTTAATGAGCCTCTGCAGTTCTTTATTACAGGAGGGACGTGATCTTGAGATTCACATGTGTTTTAGGGGGTCCTGTATCCAGGACACTCAGCGGGAAGGTAGAGATCAGGCCCCTCAGCCAGGGCCATAATTGTCAGAATGTTTTCCCCTTCTTCCAGGTCGGAGAAATCGGGCAAGGGAGCCTCAGACATCTTGGATATCCTGGGTCCAGGGAAG
Organism: Tonatia bakeri; assembly: GCA_004024845.1. NCBI lineage: Eukaryota > Metazoa > Chordata > Mammalia > Chiroptera > Phyllostomidae > Tonatia > Tonatia bakeri. The sequence continues at coordinate 259,005 of PVIA01001543.1, read as the reverse complement.
GGGAAAGGAGGGGACTTGTTGGCTTTCCTGTTCCCCATGAACACTGGGGGCCCTCTGTGAGCAGACCCTGGGAGAAAACTTGGCTAACTAGAACTCGGGCATTAGAATGTACCATGAAACTCCAGGAAGGCATTAAGTGGAAGATGATTGTTTTTAGATAGGAAACTGTCCTGAGATTCTAGACTTATGTGATGTAGAATCAGAATAGAAAAGGGGAGGGGGCTTATCTTAATTGGCAAAAAGCCCAGTGAGACTAGGTGATAATCAGAAACAACTTAAAAGCAACACATTTATCTTAAATGCAGATTCCCAGGTCTGACCCGAGATTCACCAGGAGTGGGGCTGGGCAATCTGCATTTTCAAGAGCTGTCCCCTCCCCTCCTCTGCGTTTTGTACAGTTATATTTGAGAACTCTACTAAAACCCTAAAGTATAAGCTCTTCATTAATTATAATGTTTTTCCTCCTTGTTAAACTAAATTAAGTAGCCTGGAAGCCAGTTTGTTGCTAAATTGCCACCTGACATCATTTTTAAGTAAAATAATTATGCTGCCCTCTGAGCAAGTTGTGGTCTTAAGTGCTTCATGTTTACTGGCTGATCTGAGGGGTCAGTGAGTGAAAGTTAACTTATTTGTGTATATTTTTTAGGTAGCAAAGGAGCCATAGTGGTGGGTTTCCCACCTTTCTAAACAGTGTACACCTGTGTATCTGAACGCGAGGGAGTGTCAGCTAAAAACTGGTTGCCTTTTAAGAAAAAGGTCTCATGGGTGTACAGAGGTTTGCAACTTGGGCTGAGCAATGTTACAGCATTTCCGTTTTCAACTGCGGGTCTCTTTCTTGACTCTACTGGGAATGAGAACCAGGAGTTCAGAGGTTCCTGGGCTGGGAAGACACAGCACATGGGTTATGGGAAGCCTCCTCCTGCTAATGTGTATTTATACTTGTAAGCTCTGATTCATCCAAGCACTGGAACAGAAATCTGCTTCCTGAGGTTCTGTTTTTAAATAGATAGTTTGCAAAAACAACAATTATTTTTCTTAACATTTTTTTCCACCCCACAAGCAGCTAAACACCCCAGCTCAGGCTATGTCAGTCTCCAACAATGCCAACAGACAGCTGGGTATTTGGGGGCAGAAGGGTGCCCTGAGGCAGTTCTGTGGGGTTCTGGCCCTACAAGTCTTCAGAGTTTAGAAACCATTAGAGCAATCTTGTTGCATCACTTGAAGACTATGAGATATTTCTGGGTCTATTAAAAATAACCAATTTACCTTTGTGAACAAGTGCCTCCCCATGGTTACAGTAACGGCAAGCGGGGTGGTGCTCCTGGGGCTGGTGGCAGCGGAGGGCCTGCTCACCTGCGTGCACCCTCTGAGAGCCTGTCAAAAGGCACGGCTCCCTTGCTTTGGACATAAATTCTACCTGTATGGCTTGCTCTTGCATGCCTGGCACAATGTTCCTGGCATGGAGTGTTTCTTTCAAGTCTCTGGCAGCTTTTACAAGTCTTAAATTATGTGTCATTATCACTGGTCCGGTATTAACCTGTGATATGCCAGTCTGGAAAATTGGAGAGTAAAGGCTCTTAAATCCAGTAAGAACCTCGAATTGAGGCCTGCCCACCACCTCCCTCACTCCACCCCTGCCCCTTCCCCTGCACATATCCACACCAGGGCACCCAAGGTTTGAATTATCCAGGAGCAGAAGCTGATGCCAGGGACATGAAAGCAACAGCTTTGTTTTAAAGGGAAGCTCTCCTGGCAGGCCTGTGGGGCTCCTCCAGGATCTCCAGCAGAACACAAGTCTGCAGCTGGCTTCCTAATGACTACTCAGGCTGCCACAGGAACAGTGCCCTTGATCTGAGCTGTGCCTCCTCAAGGTTTTAAGTAGAAAGTGACATCTTTATAAATCTGAGAGCAATAGGTGTTTTCCAAACCAAAGGCAGATTAAGCCCGTCCCTTGGTAGGTGGTTCCTTTGTTCTCGGGCAGCTTCGGATTTTCTTGTTTCTGCTTCATAGAGTTACAGAAATGAAGCACAGGAAGAGGTTCAGGAAGGAAATCGACAGTCCCACTACATCCTATACCTCCCTGTGCATGCACACGCATGCATGTGTGCACTCGCGCACACCACGCCTGCACACTCTACAGGAGTTTTCAGGACAACACACTACACTCCGTGGTCAGTATCAGGTGACTGCAATTACCATCAGGCTTCATCCCACATCCCCTAACCACTGTGGCTTCCCCTGACAGGGTGCTCTGTAGTTACCACAGAGAAGTCACCTGAGCATCGAAAAATACTAAAATCCAAGTAGCTTGAATGTGATTGAGTTCACCAGGTCCAGTGGGCAGCGGCACCAGCACAGGCAGATCTGGGAGTTCCTGAAACTGCCTGTGGGCAGCTCCACTTCCTCCACCCAACACCCCAGAAGCCAGCTCTCCCATGCTTTCCCCACCCACTGCTGAGGGTGTCCCACGAGTCATCTTTAACCTGTTGTTGGGTCAGGGTGGGCCTGAATTACATGTTATGCAAAAGTTTCCTATGTGCTGAGGCACCCACATTGAATGGCTTGGAAAAACCCTGTCCTGGAGGCAGAAACGTAAACCCTGCAAGTTCAGGATATGAACAATCAGATACTCTCGGGGGGCTCTTTCTGGCTTTGCAGGGATGGTTTTTGGAGTGCTTTTCAAAGAATCCACAACTTAAAACAGAAAGGAAGAGCAGCGAATGAAACAGTTACAGGTTTGCACAGAACTACGGCAAATATGTCTGCGATGGAAAGGAAAGGAGTGACGGGAGTGTTGGGGGTGGGGCTGGGGCTCACCACAATCTCCGGCTTTCCCCACAGCCGTGGGTCTGTTATTCCTGTGTTTCCTGTGAGTTCTCAGTCCAACACTCAGCAGAAGAGGTCCTGGACGTTTCCTCAGGGCATTCTGCGTCCACATGGGCCCGGCCAGCCGCCAGGCAGTGTGTGCCCAGTGGTCAAGGGCACGCACTCTGGAGCCAGACTTCCTTGATTCCCATCGCAGCTCTTCCTTCCCAGTTCCCAGTGCTGGTAGTTTCTGCCTGCGTGGTGCTGGGGTCACCCAAGTTCTGGGCTTGGGAGTCAGACAGACCTGGATTTTGGGCTCTGCCATTTACTAACTTGAGGAAGTTTCCGAAATCCTTTGCGTCTCAGTTTCCTCATCTGTGAAATCATGATAGTGAACATGTGCCGCAGTTAGTAATCATGAAAAGGCCTGCAGGAAGAAAGTGCTGCCGTCAGCATTGCTCCAGGCATCCTGTGATAGGATATAGAGTCCAGTGAAAGAGTAAGGAATCCAGCTAGATTCCAATGACAGTGCCTGTTCTCACCATGACACTGATCCCCGTCAGAGAAGAGCTAAGGGCTGTTGGATCTGGTGCTAGATGGAATCCCAAAGTGGCCCCTAAAGATTCTTGACCCCTGGTTATTTGCTCAAACATTTGCTTAAACATGAATCCAGGTGGTCTGAAAACAGGGAGATTATCCATGTGGAGTGGACCTGATCACAGGAGCGCTTTAAAAGCAGAGAGTTTTCTCTGGCTGGTCACAGAGAGACTGAGGACTAGGGAGGTTTCTCCATTACTCAGATGCAGGGACCAGTGGCAGAGACCTAAGAACAGCCTCTAGGAGCTGAATGAACTCCCCGGTCTACCACCTGCAGGGCAGTGGGGCCCACAGGAACTGAATTTTGCCAACAGCCTGAGAGAGCTTGGAAGTGGATCTTTCACTGGTTAAGCCTCCAGATGAGAATACAGGTGGCCGGTACCTCGATTCCAGCCTTGTGAGACCCAAGCAGAGGACCCAGCTAAACAGCGTCAGAAACTGTTCCACAACCAATCTGCATTGATGGTAATTTGTTATGCAGTAACAGCAAATTTACACAGGCCTCTTCTGAAGGGAGTCATATCACGCTATGTCATGTCTAGGTGCTATGTTTGGTTTTGACTTTACATATTATTGGCTTTTTCCTAGATCAATTAATTACATGCCTCTTACCAGCATCGCAGGAGCTCATGCAAGACAAGCCTGAACTACAGAACCGCAAGAAAACCTGGTGCCCAATTAAATTCTGCAATAGCACGTGGTCTGTGAGTGTAGATGGCTCTCTAAAACCTCTAAATAATAATAGAACATAGTTCTTTCATCTATATCCCAATAGTTTTATAAAATTAGGACTGAATGAGGTATGCTCAGGTGCCTGGCCTAAAGGATTCCAGGACATTCTTGGGCCAGTTCATAATCCTTATGAAACATCCCAATGTTTGACTCCTGTTTTTTTGATGAGGTTTTCAGTGGATTGACTATTTTGTCATCTCCCCCTCCATACCCCAGCAGCCTTTGTCTACGAAGAAGTTCCCTCCTTGGCTGTCCTCACTGCACAAGGGCCACTTCCTCTGGACCAAGGAACTAAATAAATGTCAAGCCCCACTTTCTCTCCCACATCTCCTCTCTCCCAGGCTCATCCTCCTATGATGGGCAGCTGGCCTAAGTGGACATGCATAGCCAGCATCAAAAAGTTAAGGATTCTCTCAAGTTCAGTGAGTTTTTCTAAAATATTGCCAGGATCTGGAGTTGGACCTTAGAAACATGTGGAACAATAGCCAAAATTGTTTCTACAACCTGGACCCAGAACATGCATTTTGATAAACCGGTACTAAGAAATACTATCTTCAAGAGAATGCAAGGCCAGTTTGATACAGAAAATTCACAGATGGACAGTTTGCTTGTAGACATTTTAGGTAAGACCCAGAAGGTTCTTGCAGCTGGAGATTTTTAGTATCAAAATCAGAACCCCAACCGTAGATGCCCTGCATCTCTGACACAGAGAGCTCTTCCTTTCAGAGGTGCTTTCCCGTCGTCTGGGCACTTGTCACTGGGGAGCTATCCGAGGGTGCTTTTCTAGATGGTCCTGGCTCTGCCCAGGGTCCCCACTCTTCTCTGGCTGGTCACTGAGCTGAGTAGAAGGCATGGGAAAAGGATTGCCAGGGGAGTGTTTTAAGAGGAATATCCAAATCGAAGCAGTGCTGCTGTTTCACAAGCCCGGTTCACTCTGCCAGCATTACAGGAAGGTCCTTCCAGGCTCGTTACCGGGACACCTCCCGAACGCCCAGCCCAATCTGCCACATCAAGGCCGGAGGTCGCTTTCATTTACCATTCCACCTCTCCCTCTGACAACAGGAATGGATGGCTGGTATTAATCCTCCCCGGCACCCACAGTGGGTTTGGGAAAGAGCCCTCTGCATTCTTCTCACCAGCTGAGCATGTTAAGGAGGAAGTGAAAAGGCCTTAAGAGCCAGTAGGCCTAGAAAAATTCCCAGTCAATCCATCACCTGCCTCTTCTGCAGGAGGGCCTGCCAGTCCATTCCACAATTCCAGGGGCAGGTGGAGAGGACTGGGAGCTGTGTCCGTCTGTGAGTCTGCGTGTCCATGTGCGCTGGTGGGAGTGTGTGCGTGTGCCTGTGTGCGCTTGTCTAAGCACAGAGACAGGACTAGTAATAGAAGAGCCGGTGAGAGGGCGTGGGAGACTGAGAACTTATTTATAAAAGCTCTTCTGCCCTAAAGCAAGTCAAACTCCCTGCTGAGGAGCTGCTTTTTCTTCCTCCCTTTTGAGTCTTGTGTGCCGAGCTGACCTCTCCCCGGCAGAGGTCAGCGCTCTCTGCTCACCCTGTGTGCACTCGGCCTTCTGGGGCTCGGTCGCCTTAGAAGCCTGAAGAGGAGAGAATTCTTCGGCTCTAATTTCTGAGAGAAAAGCTGTAGTAAATCTCATGGAAAAGCTAGTCTTTTTTTTTTTTTTTTTTTTAAGAAATATATACATTATGATCTTTTGGGAACTGTAGAAAACATGAAACTGTACATCACCAGAGTCCCTCCCACAGTCTACTGCACCCCCTAAAATAAATCAGGCTGGGGAATGAATGAGGTCTTAAGAAATGTAACTGAACTTAAAATACAAGGTCAGCATCTCATCCTAGGTAATCCTTTGGAGGATGAGAAATTCTCCTGATTTTCCCACAGGGTTATTTCAGATGTGCTTTCGGAGCCAAACTATTTTAAAAGCATTCATTCTTCCACTGCCCTGCCAAATGTGAATCTGAGATTCACATGCACTTTTTGAGAGCTTATTAATGATATTAATGATCATGCATCAAAGGCAAACCCCAGACAATTATTTAGGTGCTTTAAAAACTCATCTTCTGTGGGAGGGAAACAACTTCTCAGTGCTGCCAAAGACAAAGCTGTGGGCTGATGTGGCAGGTCTGAAGCAGCAGTGCTGACTGGAGGGGCCTTAAAGGAGAAAACAAAACACATCTCTTCACATGATTAAAATGCACGCTTATTGACACCATGCTACCAAAGCCTTTCCTTCTCAGAAAGCAGGTAGGTACACTTCTGATTTGCAGAAAGCCCTTCTCCTAGAGGATTCTCAGCTGTTAGTGGGTCCTGCCTCTTTTAACACCCAGTATTTAGACACACACCCCCTATATTTTTAAACAATAATTCTTAACTATGGCTTTTTATGAGAATCATTATTTAAGGATCTTTTAAAATTACCCACACTCAGGACATTATCTGAAGGATTCTGATGTAAGTAGAAGCTACCCAGGTAATTCCAATGTGTGGTCAGTTCAAGAACCTGTTTTAAAACGGATGGAGAAACTAATGCATGGGAGTTATGTCTTTACGTCAGGACACTATAGAGCCAAGTATGGCAGTTAAAATACTAATGATTGACAAGGGAAGAAACTGAGGCCCACATTAAATGACTTGTCCCAAAACACACAAACCAATCAATGGCAAAACAGCAGCTGGACCCAGGGTGTGAGCTGGTAGCATCACGCCATCTTTCAGCCTCCGGGTCCCCAGCCTGGGCCCGGGCCCAGGCCCAGGGCAGTGCCTCTTTTCTGTGGGCTAGGCCACACAACATGCCGCCAGGGCCAAAACACAAGGAAATGGGCTTTGCTTCATCAAATGCGGTGGTTCTCAGCATTTCACGCACAGCTATTCAAGTGTATTATTCCAACCTGATACTGAAATGCTTCTGAAAAATTATGTACAGGACCCAAGGGAAAATATATTTACAAGCAACCAGAGAGGCCTGGGATCCTGTCATAAAAGGCAGTGTAGAGAAAGAGTCGGCCCAGGACTTCATTCAGTGCTGAATAAGGACTAGGTCCACTTAGAGAATGGAAATGAATCCACTTGGGAAACGTCAAGATTCTCGGGAAAGGAATCAAGGTCGCATTCTTTAACCCTCACAAGAGGAGTCTATCTGAGCTCACAATTGGGAGCAGAAGTGGGAAATATCTGCATTGTGAAGACCACCCCAAATCCTAGAGGCCAATTTAATCACAACATCCCACACAGGGTTTCTAAAACCTACATCTTTAGGACCAATTATTCAAATATAGAGCTCTTCTGATTATTTTAACACGGCATTTGAAACCTCAGAATTGCTTCAAGGAGGAAAGAAAAAGTCTCTAACAAACAGAATATAATTTTAAATAGCATGTTCAGGAAAGGGCATTTTAGATGTACATTCCTTGGGGTTAACTCACTTGTTTTGAAGAAAAGTGATACACACTAATTTGATTTTTTAAACAACTTTTCTTTTTATTCATAAAACAGGTTCATTTCCACTACTTTCATCCTCTAGGCATGTACTACTGTTTAAGTAGTTCAAACAAATGAGAGGATAAGGCCAATGTTGAAACTGAGCTCTCTGGGTGATTACTACAGTATTTGGCTTATATATATATATATTTTTTAATTGATTTTAAGGAGAAAGGAAGGGGGAGATGGAGGGAGGGGAAGTGAGAGTGACAGACAGACATCAACTGGTTGCCTCTTGGTACTGGACAGACAGGGGATCGAAACTGCAGCTTAGGTCTGTAGCCTGCCTTGGGGACTGAGTCGGCGAGCTTTCCGTGCACAGGACCACGCTCCAATCACCCGAGCCACACGGCAGGGCTGGCTTTCTAACTTGACTGAAGAGAATTATTCTGGGGATCTTACAAATCCACACCTGCAGTCCCCTGATCAGATGCTTTGGGGTCAAACATATGGTTTTATTGATATTTGATAAGTAACTGTAATGGCAATTATAAGGTAACACGTGGTAATATTATGCTGCAAAATGACACTTATTATATCTAAATGCAAATAATTTCAAACCCAGTACTGAGTAGTTCTCGACAACTAAAGACAGTAATTTCCCACATTCAAGTCCCCTCTGTTAAACTACACACTGACAGTTGTTCCTTGTCTAGTTAAATACAGAAACCAAATTAGAGGAAGTTCAGCAGATTTCTGAGGATTTCATTATATCACTAAGTTGTAATACCAATAATATATATGGTTAGACTTGTGTTCTGAGTAATTAGCTGAATTAACTTCATTTTACAATGCTTAATTTATTTTGTACTAAGGAAGGCTTTAAACCATTTACCAGAAATCAGCTTAATTTTGATTTTTTACTTGCTCCAACGTGTTTCAATTCATTACTGTTTCAATAAAAAGGAATGAACTCTTTCGTCTTACCAAGCATGGACATTTCCTCAAAGGAGACAAAAAGAAGTCTAAATGACTTCCACATTCAAGTCACAGCATGCTGAACAGGGAATTTTTGGTGGTTAGGAAAGCCATTTGCTACCTCAGAAGGAGAGCCACTCACTGGAATTTTGTGGAAACATAGTGGGGCCTGCCAAGAGGAACTCACGGAAGCTAAGGACAGTGACACGGTGGTCCCAGGCCATTCCCCTGGCACAGAGGTTTCCTTCTCTTCCCTGCTCTGTACTACAAGCTCTCTCTGAGATCAAAGGCCACTGATACATACAACAATTCATGCAAAGTCCAAACTTGACACCAGAAGCAAACAACTGTGATCTCACTGTTGTCCCCCAAATCTGTCTTGAGATATCTCATTCAGAGAGTAACTATATTCTCCGTAATTCAAACTATAGAGGGTGTTTGGATATTTGGAAGTACAAAAGGGAAAATGGCTGCTGGGTAGGGGGGATTGTTGTTGCTTATTAGGTAGGAAATGAAGAGTTCTCTACTGCTAGGACTGGTGTATGTTTTGATATTTTAAATAATCTTAGTAATTCAGCAATGGAAAAATCTGAGATCTGAGGGTGACTCTTGCTTTTTATAAAATGAGAAATATTTCTCTACTTTTCCCATAGTAAATAAGTGAATAAAAAAGCTCCTCTCTCACCAAATGTTTGCTCCTTTGCATTTCACAATTTATATGCATAACTGGATGACAGTTAACCTCCAGTGGCAAAGAAAAGAAAAATGTGTAAGAAAAATCACACTGACTGTTCTCAGACATTTTTGGTTAAAAGACAAAAAAACGAACAAACATAGCATAGCGAAACCCAATCTATTAAAAAGTCATTTGAAAGCCCACAGAGGTGACTTAGAAGCTATGCCACTGAGAAAGTTAGGGAGTTCAAAGTTGTGACATTAATCAAAGTGGGTCCACATTTCTTCTAAGCATCACCAGAATTACTGGGATTTGACTATACATTTATTTTAGGTTATTAAGTAAGTGGATGAAGAACTTGTTCCTTTTTGACTAAGTATATTGGTAGGATCTCAGATTTTTCCATTGCTGAATTACTAAGATTATTTAAAATATCAAAACATACACCAGCCCTAGCAGTAGAGAACTCTTCATTTCCTACCTAATAAGCAACAACAATCCCCCCTACCCAGCAGCCATTTTCCCTTTTGTACTTCCAAATATCCAAAGAATCACACAACAACTCAAATAACAAGAGATCCAGGGTGTTTCAGACATGTGGAAGGAAAATGCTTGAAGGCAAAATTCCTCAAACACATGCCACGGTGAAGGAGAGGAGAGTGTTCCATCCATGAATCCTGCTAAAATCCCATGTGCGCTCGCAGGATGGCTGTGAGAAGGACCGCATCAATCTGCAACCAATGGTACTGTTTTCTCTCTTACATCACAGTAACCTTATTTCCACAAATCTAGCAGACTCTAACGCCAAGACTTTTCTTGAAAGAAAATCATTATAAGATGCCCTGGCTGGTGTAGCTCAGTGGATTGAGCGCGGGCTGCGAACCAGGCATTGCAGGTTCGATTCCCAGTCAGGGCACATGCCTAGGTTGCAGGCCATGTCCCCCAGCAACCGCACATTGATATTTCTCTCTCTCTTTCTCCCTCCCCTCTCTAAAAATAAATAAATAAAATCTTAAAAAAAAAAGAAAAGAAAAGAAAATCATCATAAGAATTGGCTTTAACCACCAGGCCCAGGTTAACTAATGAAATAAAAACTCCTTTTTAAAAAAACCTTCCCCTGTTGCCTCCTGTTCAGACCTCACCTTCTAGTTCTGCAGCAGGCAGCTGCTATTGCTCTGGAATGGCTGTCTTTATTCTAGACTCTTCCAGGAAACTGATTGTTTCTTGGTTTATCACCTGGGTTATTTGTGTTTAAACTGTTTCTGTTTAAGATTCAACGACATACAGTGGTCCTGTCTTCAGTGAAGAGCATACCTAGAATACTGTCTACTCTAAGAGAGGGGCCTGGATGGGCCGCAGAAATCCATGTTCTACCATGTCCTCAGAGGTTTCCATTCTGTGTGGTTGACTCCCTCCTGGGTGAGCAGAATTCTGTTGGGTTCCCTCTTCTCCTATAGGAATCTTTTCACTGGAATCAGTTGGAGGCAAGAAAAAAGCTAGGAGGGAAGAGGAAATGATACCAGTGGGCAAAGCCATGTGCCTAGTCGGGGTGGTGAGACTGGGACCACAGGAAGGGGACAGGTTTCCAGGCAGGGTTTGGAGCATCAAAGGAATAGTATGTACATTCATGGGCAGGTGTGGCGACCAAGACTGAACTTCATGACCTGAAATGCTGCCATGGAATATGGCTGCTACTTAGTGAGTCTTACACTACAATACAAGCAGGGAAAGGAGACATGGGCAAGGACAGAATGAGGTGGGAGAAACCACTCATTAGTCTTAAGTATGAACTTACAGTTTCCATATTCTTATATTTTGTTGGGCTTTTTCTGGGTTATTTGTCTGCTAACTTCAGCACTTTTGGGAATACACTTGATTTTCCTTGTTAAAAGGTACATGCTACTTCAAAGGACCACCCAATGTTGACCAGAGATACAACTGATGGGTGGCCTTTGAAGACGATTTCTTCCTATTTTAGAATGAAATTGAGGAAAGGAAATCTTTAGTGGGTATCCATCCAAAATAAGTAACTGCTCTGATTCTCTACATGGTGTTTCAGCAAGCCCACTGGAGACAAGGCCACTGGGCGACATTGCAAATCTAAGACTCCTGTTTTAAATTTAAACTGCCTGTGAAGCCTTTCAAATGGGAAACCGGAAACTCTGGCCACCAAGTTCCCCTTGGGTTCTAGTCCATCCTGAATCTAGCCAAAATCTCAGAGGTAGGGACAGGGGTAGGCCTGAGCTATAAGCAAGAACAAGCCTCCGCCATGCTTCCCAGTGCTGGGCCAAATTACTGGTGTATGTGAAAGGTATTGCAGTTCTTATGCTAAGTAACAGCTCTCTAGTTGTCGTGCCTACCATACTTAAGAACCTCAGAACAGAGTGACTCATACACTGAATTCACATGCTTTACAAGTTTGAGGGAACACAAGTATATGTGTCCACATGTGGCCCCAGCTGATAAGCCAGGCTAGAGGAAATAAGCACTAGAGACTGTCCAATTAGTGTGGTGGGTCTCGAACTTGAGTATGTTTCAGAATCACCCGGTTTCTCACTCAGTAGATCTGGGGTGGGGCCCAAACTCTACATGTCTAACACACTTGCAGACTATGATGCTGGTGCAGGAGAACACATTTATGCCTGCACCTCCACTGCAGCACTGTGGCACAAACTTTACATGGCTGTTGCATGGTCTGCACAGGCATGTGCTCAGGAAACATGTGACTGGTTTCTTCATGCAGTTCTTCATGAATGGTATTGTCCCTGGCAAAGTGAATGGATGTTTATCATTGAAATAATTTTCCGAAGACAGTTATAAAGTGTGATGAGAAAGTAGCAATGTTGTTAGAAGCATACAAGGTCTGTCTGGAAAAAGTACAGCCACTGTTAATATAACAAGAACAGTTTGTGTGACATCAATGTAACAAACAGCCAAGGAGAGTGGACTGGAATGCCCACGCATTAACAATGATGACTTCACTGTACTAGTAAGTGGGGGTGTCACTGGGTGAGCATGTGTACTGTGGCTGTCACATTCAGAATGACTGAGCAAGTGCAGCCATGGATCTGCATCAAACTTTGTGCTAGGCTTGAACATTCCTCTGCGGAAACTATTCAGATGATTCAGAAGGCTGTAGCTGTGGGCAACTGGTGATTGGCAGCTTCATCATGACAATGTGCCTGGTCATGCATCACGTCTCCTGCAGAGTTTTTTGGCAAAACATCAAATTACCCAGGTGACTCAGCCCCCCTACAGCCCAGATTTGGCGCCCTGTGACTTCTGGCTTTTCCCAAAACTAAAATCACCTTTGAGAGGGAAGAGATTTCAGACCATGCATGAATTCAGGAAAATACAACAGGGCAGGTGTTGGTGACTGGAACTGGGTGAGGTCCCAAGGTGCCTACTTTGAAGGGGATCGAGGCACTATTGTCCCATGTACAATGTTTCTTATATCTTGTATCTTCTTCACTAAATGTCTCTGTTTTTTTTTTCCCCCATGGATGGATACTTTCTGGACAGACCTTGTATGGGCTCCTAAAGGCGATTGCTTTGAAAGCTAACCCTAACACAGAGACATATTTTTCTATAAAAAAAGCCATTCTAATTCCTTTGAAATCACAGCATCTATACACCCTTCTCATTTTTCATAGGTTTGGCCACTATATCTCTCAACCTCAACTTTGCAATCCTCCTTAGTAAGTTAGTGGCCTCTTTTTAATATTTCTTCCTTTTCTTGGTGGGGCTGCCATGAATTGTAGCTAACCTTTCAGTGTTTGTGGTTGAGCCGGTTTGCTCTGCTAGCCCTGTCTTATTTTTCATAAGATGTCTGGAGGAGAGATTTTCCAAAACATGCAACTTTTTTTTACCCACATTTTTTATTGTTGTTCAAGTACAGTTGTCTCCATCCCCCCACCCCCCATCCCAGCCATCCCCACCTCCCACCCTAGATCCTCCCCTCCTCTGGTTTTGTCCATGTGTCCTTTATTCAAAAACATGCAACTTTTCATTAGACATGGTTTCTGCCAAATCTTGTTTCAAAAGTAACCCCGGATCTGACAGCTCTAAAGTTGGTAAAACTCTGACAGCTTTGCTTTTCTCCACTATTATTTCTCTCGGGGCTAATCGATCACTTCCAAAAGAAACTCTCTTGTGGTGGTCGGAGTCTTCCACAGAGCCACAGTTCCTGCGTTTCTGTTGTGTTCTGGCCCCTCGTGGACTTTGTTTTGGACGTGGTGATGCTGACTCACATCTCCAGACAGGGCTCCCGCTTAGAAGCCCTGTCTCTAACCACTCCCCAGGATGAGGTTTTTGCTGGCTGCTAGTGTCTTCTGGCTGGGCCTGATGAACATTTTCCAGCTTTTGAGCAGGAAGCCCCCAGTGGCTCTCAGCTGCCTTTATGTAATCCTTTGCTTGTCCCGTGGCCTCCAGTGGGGCACTGGATGAAGCTGGACTATCACCTCTTCTCACTGTCATCTCTGCAATCACTGAATCACTACATGTTCCCACAGAGTCCCTGCTGCTCTGTGATTTGCTCATGATGCTGCTTTTTGTTTCGGCTCTTTTCACACTAAAAGAAAAAAATTTTTTTTTGTAATGCTGTAATGTTATGGTTTCCTCCAAATTCCCCTCACATCTCCTACACCTGAAATAAGAAAGCATGCACTACGTTCCCTTTTCCCTATCTCCCTGGCAGATCTAGAAAAAATCCCCAAGTGTACGTTTAAATGCAGACTGGTTCGAGAACTAGCAGTCACATTTTCCAGTGCACTGGGACACACCAGGGAACACTTTATTTACTGATCACTGGTATATTAGTGGAGTTCATATTTTAACAAAGACAGACACGTATTCATTTCAGATGTTAAGGGTCAACTTGATATATTGATTTTCATCCCCAGAAGTAAATGCTCAAATACATCCAAAGCAGAAGCTGTATTTATGTGTCTCTGTGTGTATGTGTATAAAAACATGCACAGAGATACACACAATCTCTGTTTGTAAGTAAAGAACAATCTTCTGGGATTTTTCTCAGGCCGTTTCAAGGTATTATTCAAATATAATCACCATTTAGTTGGTGTCAGGCTTGTTCATTAACTATTGGAAACAGAGGATTCAGTTAATATAACTTGAAACATTCTGGGAAAAATTCCAGAGAGTATGGAAGGAAAGAAAGTAGAAACACGGCAGACCCAAGAGTGTGTGTACATATGTGCACATGCGTGCACACACACAAACCCTTTTTCTACAGCATATACAGCAGTTAATGTAAACTTCGCTCTTGAAAATTACTCTGAAGGCAGGATAAACACTTCATGGGAAGATTTAGAAACTAGAGCCTTTTACTTAGGTGTATATTTATTTGCAGGCTTATGAATGGCAAGAAATTTCTTAAACCACCAAGCTCACAACAACGAAGCTGAAATATTTATTTTGGATAAGCTTTGGTCTGGAAAGAAATACAGATTCATGTTCTCACTATTGCTATCTGGGGCATGAGGATTATCATAATTATGTTAGGGTCAGAATAAGTGTCTCAGAAAAGAAATGTATTTTTTGAGATCTGTCTGTAGTCATTCTGCAAGTTGTATGAAACACACCACCAACAGGCGCTTTTCATCTTCAAAGTGCTTGTAATTAAGTGCTCCTTGCAACACACCTGTGAAGCAAGAGCTTGACTCCTGTTGTCCAGAAAGCGAGAGGAAGTGAGGAAGGTGGAAGAGCAAGTATGTGTCTTAAGGCAGGCTCAGTGCCAGGGGGTTGTGATTAAGTCCCATGTACTCTTGTTGAATTCCAGATTTCTTGTTATATATCCATATGTATAGACAGTCAAAAATGAGAAAAAGGAAACACATTGGACCTACATTTCTTGCAGAGCATTTCTCTTGAGCTTTGCACTGGGAGGAAGTGGACTCTCTGCACACTCAGCAAAATAATCAGACACTCCATGGAGAGCTCTTTCCGTCTACTCCAAAAGATAACAAAAGTTCAAACGGAAAAATCTATTAGCTGAACATGACAAAACAGTGATACTCTAAATGTCCCAGTGAACAGATTTATTTTTGTGAGGATGAGATGAAACTGCTTAGTGTTAGGCATTTTAATTTTTTTAAACCTAGAACTCTTTGGTAAATCGTCACATCCCAGCCCACACACTTCATACATTCATGTGCAGCACAAACGTATACGAGACTGCGATGGGAAGGACGGTGATTCCAAACCACCTGGGGACTCTCAGCCGACGCGCGGCATCTCTGAGCCCCAGACTGTGCCAGGGCCCGGAATCTGAAGCCGGGCAGCGGCATGTTGGTGAGCTTTGGTCTTTCAGAGACCCGGTGGTGCCGTGGCCTGTGCCCTGGCTGCCCGAGCCATTCTCTGCATTTCCTCTTGGTGCAAAAACACAAAATATGGCCTTTGCAATACTCAAGAATGCATCAAGTGTTAAGCCTTTTCATACTGATACTTTAAAATCTGGAGTTTGAGAATCTTGGCTACTAAAAACCTGGGATTTTTTTTTTCTTAAATGAACGAGTATTACCATGATTGTATTTAATTCATAGATTATGTGTCTACCTATCCTTACATGTTCTTGTGAAGACATCATTAGGAAATAATTATAAAATGTAAAAACCTCCCAACCTTCACCAATATTGACCCATTTCATTCTTCGGAATCGTTTCCTTTTTGTTAGCAAATGGATGGTCCAGACAAAGTGTTAACCTCTCTCATTGTCCAGGACACCAAGTACCTTTCTCCATCACATTCCACAGTAAAATGCTGCGACCACAGGAACAGGCTTTAGGCTTACACCGGAACTAAGAATAGCCCCACAGGGGAGCGAGCAGTGTGCCTGGGTGTCCCACATCCCATCACTGCCCTGCCTATGCTTTCAGACACTGACCTGTGTTACCCAAAGTCATACCCAGTTACAACCTACGTCAGTTTTAAGAGTTAGTGAAGGAAATGTACAGGTTTATTGGGTGATACTGCATTTTGATGCTTCTCCCTTTCCCCCTTCTGAGACTTACTGATTGACCAAAAAGAGTTACAGTTGAAAAGTTAGATGAGAGCGATTGAGAGATTGAGATTTATGTGTGAAACACTTCCAAACATGCCCTCTAAGTACAGTAGATTTCCCCCTCACAGCCACACCCTGTAAGTGCTGTATTTTCAGAGCTGAACAATTAACATAAGGAGCATGAGTCAGGCTTTGAACAACTCTGTGGGAACCAGAAAGCCTTTTGCTATTAGGAATGATGTAAACTCCCCAAGGCTGGAAGAAGTCCACAATGGAAGGCAGACAGGGTCATAAATAACAATGGATGCTGTGGAGACCACAGAGAGTGGGATGCCGTGATAGTGACACTTCTAATCTCATACTGGATTCAACCAAGACCCTTATTTATTTTTTTTTAAACTCAAAGAGTATTATGTATTTCCTATGGGAACTTCAAAAACTTCTTTAAGACACAGACTGATCCACTCTCATCCCAAATTCCTCTGACAACAAACAATGGGGGAAAAGGTCTTTGGAGGAAAAAGGACAACAGAAAATGTGACGGAGTGACAGGAAGACACGTCCAGTTCAAAAAGTGCAAAACCTGTGACTTTGTTTTCAAAAAAAGAAAAAGAAAAGAGAAAAAAAAGGCAACACAGGGTCTCCTACTCACAAATTAAAACCACATTTGGCAATTTGTTGAAGGAGGCATATTTACATTTGTATGGAGACTGGGTGGGCAGGAAAAAAAAAGATTAGACTCCTTCTTCAGCCCTTGAACTGTCAGATCTCATTAGAAATCTCTCATTCTTATATTTCTAGGGTCAATTCAGTACCCTTTGTTGCTAAATCACAGCCTCTGGTGCCCCCCAAACAAGTTCTCCAGAGGAAGCAGCTTCCACCTGGGGAATGGGATTTCCTAAGGGAGTTGTCCTGATTACTAATGGCTTCTCACATATGGCATCAAAATGCAAATCCATGGCTTATCCAGAGGCAAAACTCTCAGGTGCAGACAGTGTGTGCTGGGGTTTCAAGTATCTCTCTGACATACCTGGATGACACTACTGCTTTTTAGATTCTGCCCTGATATCTTCTGCAAAGAATACAGAAAATCTCAACATAATGAAAAAGGCTACCAGTTGGCCATCCAACATCCAGAGTGAATAGCCCATGGGTATTTAAGAAATAGGTTAACTAAAATTACCTTTTTGGGCCTACAGAAATGATTCTTGACTACCTGGAAGCTAGCTCTGAGTCTGCCAAGGAATAAAATTCTGCAAATATCATTTCCTGGTCACCTGCCCCGCCTCCAATTTATTAATTTTTATTTTTGGTAATACTTTGAGGCTTTTAGTTACAAACTTTCCACTTATAAAAAGTATCTAGATATAATTCCAGGATAGAACAGAACAGAAATAAGGCAAGGTCACCAGCCCCAGAAGGAATCTCATCTAGAGGGATACCGTCCTTGGCAGCTTGAGCAAACCAGACAGGCTGCCAAACAAGGCGTCAGGCCTTATCCCCACCTCTGGGGATGCTCTGGAGACCATGGGGGTACCCAGTTTCGAGGACAGCCAAAGCATGTGTGCCCCAGTACAGGTCCAAGGGGGAGGTCGAGTAGGTTAGAGTCTGAGTATGATGATGGCTAACATTACCCCAATACTATTTTGTCTGACGTGGGAAACACATTTTAAATTTCTGGACAGAAGGGACTGTAAAGAGAGCCATCACTAGAATTAGCTGGGCAACTAAGACTCACTTCCTGCCTCTAGTCAGAGAATGAGCTAGACTGAAATGTAGTTATAAATACTGGTTAATATTCAAGTTATCAAGGCAAGTTGAAGTTGTGGATAAATCCAGGCATTAAGTCCATAGTGACTTATTGAATTTTTTTTTAATAGAACACTGTTGGATTAATGTGGGGTATGGAGAGAAGCTGCCCCAGAAAGACACAAAAGCACCAGCTCTTGAGTTTATTACCTTTTTAAGGAGTCTGTAAAACATAGCTGGGATTCCCAAAGGCTAGTGAGAAGACTGGCTATCAGAGATTCAGTATTAGAAGCACTGAGGGAGGTTTTCAAAAGTATAGATTCCCAGGCCCCATCCCTGGAAGTTCTGATTCACAAGACCTGGGGTGAGGCTAGGAGGTCTTTATGTAGGTTCCCAGGTAATTCAGGAACTGCTGGCACACATGAAACAATACTCAACAGAGCAGAGAAACATAAACAAATGTAAGCTGATACACCGAGGCAAATTTGCAAAGTGTAGTTGTTATCTCAGGCATCAAAATCAAGTGAGGGGGCTTGTTCAAAAATGTTCTGCATTCTCTCCCAAAATCTACTGTGTTTGCATCACTGGGGGTGGGGTCATCAAGGCATGTGTGTTTTAGGTAAGCACCTCGGTGATTCTGATACCCAGCAGAGTTAATAACTTCTGTCCTAAAGGAGCAAGGAATTGGTAACTGAGCAGAGTCCAGCAGAATCACTGAACGCTGTGCCAGGTATGGTTTTGTATTTTTTTAGAGATTCATTTATTTTGAGAAGGGAGGAGAGGGAGGAAGAGAGGCTAACATAGCTGCGATTCCCAAAGGCTAGTGAGAAGACTGATGTTAGAGAGAAACATCGATCGGTTGGGCTGCCTTCTGTGCGCACTCCGACCTGGGGCCAAACCTGCAACCCAGGCATGCTGCCCTGACTGGGACTCAAATGGGTGACATTTTGCTTGTGGGATGACACCCACGCAACTGAGCCACACAGGTCAGGGCTGTACTAGGTATTGTTTGAGGACCTTGGGGGAAAGGACATGGACCCACAGAAATCGTCTTTGCTCTCATGAAGACTCCATCCCAATGGGGAAGACAAGAAACAAACAAGCATATGTTAGGTGATGTTATTAAGAAATAAAAACCACTAAGGGGTCATAGCAGTGCTGTTTTAGACACTAGTCAAGGAAGGCTGTGGTAAACAAGGTAAGCTTTACCCAGAGACCTGAGTGGAGAAAAAGTCATGTAAAAATATAAAGAGCGTCTCAGGCAGGGAGAACCATGAGCACTGAGAACAGACACTGCCTGGAAGCAGGGAGGTACAGGAAAGCAAATCAGAGGAAGGAGTCAGTGAGCAGGTAAGAGGAGTAAGGGGGTATGTGTGTGTGTGCACAGACCTGAGTGCAATCGTGTATGGTTTTTTTTTTAAGGATGGCATATTTTATTGTGAGGAAGTTTATTCTTCTCTGGAAGTTTCCAAGAAGAAATGAGATTTAACATTTTAAATGGATCATCTTGGCTAAGAAAACAATCCCATTCACCATTTCCAAAAAAAGAAAGGTGACTTCTAGCCAAGACAGAGGCATAGGTAGACACACTGTGCTTCCTCGCACAACCAAAAGAAAGACAACAAATTTAAAAGCAAAGAAAAACCCAGAACTGACATAAAATTGAACTGTACAGAAGTCCCACAATCAAGGAGTTAAAGAAGAAACATTTATTCAGAATGGTTGGAGGGGCGGAGCCGGGCAGCCAGGCAGAGAGGACTCTCAGCAAGGTGGCGGCTGGAGGACCGAGTGGAGTGGCTGCTTGTGGACTGGGAGGACCCACATTTGCTTGTAGATAAACCAGGAGGAAAACTGGGGAGCAAGTAACCCAGGGTTCCAGCCTGGGAAATGAAGCCTCAAAGCCTCTGACTGAAAACACCTGTGAGGGTTGAGCTGGCAGTGGGAGAAACTCTTAGCCTAAAAGGAGAGTTCACTGGAGAGACCCACAGGGTTCTAGAATGTACACAAACCCACCCACCCGGAATCAGCACCAGATGGGCCTAATTTGATTGTGGGTAGTGGAAAAAGTGATCGAAAACTGGCTGAGAGCAGAGCAAGTGGCCCTGTTCCCTCTTGGATCCCTTCCCCATGTACAACGTCGTAACATAGTGATGAGGTATGCTCCACCCTGGTGAAAACCTAAGGTTCTGCCCCTAGCTATGTAACAGGCATGCTGAGCCAAAAAAAAAAAAAAAAACCATATATGACCCAAATGAAAGAACAGATCGAAACTGCAGAAAAAATATGATTAAGTGAGGAAGAGATAACGAACCTATCAGATGCAGAGTTCAAAACACTGAAAATCAGGATGCTCACAGGAATGCTTGAGTATGGTTGCAAAATAGATGAAAAAATAAAGGCTATGAAAAGTGAAATAAAGGAAAATGTACAGGAAACCAACAGTGATGGGAAGAAAACTGGGATTCAAATCAATGGTTTGGAGCAGAAGGAAGAAATGAACATTCAGTCAGAACAGAATGAAGAAATAATATAAAAAAATGAGGAAAGGCTTAGGAACTACTAGGACATCTTTAAATTTTCCAACATCTGAATCACAGGGGTGCCAGAAGGAGAAGAGGAAGAGCAAGAAATTGAAAACTTATTTGACAACATAATGAAGGAGAACTTCCCCAATTTGGTGAAAGAAATAGATTTCGAGGAAGTCCAGGAAGCCCAGGAAGCTCAGAGAGTCCCAAAGAAGTTGGACCCAAGGAAGAACACATCAAGGCACATCATAATTGTATTACCCAAGATTAAAGATAAGGAGAGAATCTTAAAAGCAGCAAGAGGAAAAGAGAGCATTACCTACAAAGGAATGCCCATAAGATTGTCAGTTGATTTCTCAAAAGAGACCTTACAGGCAAGAAGGGGCTGGAAAGAAGTATTCCAAGTCATGAAAGGCAAGGACCTACATCCAAGATTACTCTATCCAGCAAAGCTTTCGTTTAGAATGGAAAGGCAGATAAAGTGCTTCCCAGATAAGGTCAAGTTAAAGGAGTTCATCATCACTCAGCCCTTATTATATGAAATATTAAAGAGACTTATCTAAGAAAAGGAAGATAAAAAATATAAACAGTAAAATGACAACAAACTCACAGCTATTAGCAACCAAACCTAAAACAAAAACAAAAACAAAAACAAACTAAGCAAACAACTAGAACAGGATCAGAATCTCAGAAATGGAGATCACACAGACGGTTATCAGTGCGGGAGTTGGAGGTGATGAGAGAGGGAAAAGGTAAAGGGAATAAGTAGCACAATAAGTAGAAAATAGACAGGGGGAGGCTAAGAATAGTATAGGAAATGTAGAAGGCAAAGAACTTGTATGTACAACCCATGAACATGAACTGAAGGGGGGGAATGCAGGTGGGAGGGGGTGTGCAGTGCAGAGGGGAATAAAGGGGGGAATAGCATAATCAATAAAACATATTAAGCAAAACACCTAAGAATAAATCTAATGAGTATGTATAAGACTTATGCTCAGAAAATTATAAGAAACTGAAGAAAAAAATGGAAGAAAATACAAATAAATGCAAGCACATACTGTGTTCATGGATAGGAAGAATTAGCATCATTAACATGTCATACAACCTCAAACAATCTATAGATTGCACACAATTCCTACCAAGATACCAATGGCATATTTCACAGAACTAGATCAAATATATCAAACACTTATATGGAACCACAAAAGATCACGATTAGCCTCAGTAACCTTGAGAAAAAAGACAAAATTTGTGCAAACACACTACCTGATATCAAAAAATACTATAAGGCCATAGTTGTCAAAGCAGCTTGGAAACGGCATAAAAACATACACATGGAGATCAGTGGAACAGAACAGAGAACACAGAAATAAACCCATAGCTTTATGGTCAATTAATATTTGACAAAGGAGGCAAGGACATACAATGGAGTGAATATAGTTAATTCAATAAATGGTGTTGGGAGTATTAGATAGATATGTGCAAAAAAAATGAAACGAGACCACCTTCTTTTTAAAAAAGAAATTTTTAGCCCTGGCTGATATGGCTTAGTAGACTGAGCACCGAACTGCAAAGCAAAAGGTCACCAGCTCAATTCCCAGTCAGGGCACATGCCTGGGTTGCAGGCCAGGTCCCTGGTAGGGGGCGCATGAGGGGCAACCACACATTCATGTTTCCCTCTCTTTCTCTCTCCCTTCCACTTTCTCTAAAAATAAATAAATAAAATCTTTAAAAAAATAAAAAAGAAATTTTTAACTTTATTTATTTTAGAGAGAAGGGAAGGAAGGGAGTAAAAGAGGGACAGAGACATCAACTGATTGCCTCTTGCATGGACCTGAACTGGGGACGAGGCCCATAACCAAGGCATGTGCCCTGACTGGGAACTGAACCACCGACCTTTGGTTTTGTGGAACAGTGCTCAACTCACTGAGCCATGTTGGCCAGAGCTAGACCACCTTCTTATACCATATATAAGAATAAACTCAAATTGGACTAAAGACTTAAATGTTAGACTTGTAATCATAAAAATACTAGAAGTAAACACAGCCAGCAAAACCTTGGACATTTCTTGTAGAAATATTTTTTTCTGACATATCACCTTGGGCAAGGGAAACAAAAGAAAAAAATAAACAAATGGTTTTATATCAAACTAAAAAGTTTTGCACAGCAAAGCAATCCATCAATAAAATGAAAAGACAACCCACTAAATGGGAGAACATTTTGACCAAGGATATATCTGGTAAAGGGTTAATATCAAAATTTATAAAGAACTTAGAAGACTCAACAACAAAACAAACAAACAAACAAACAAACAACCCCAAACAATCCAATTAAAAAATGGGGGAAAGGACCTGAATAGATATTTCTCCAAAGAGGACATACAGATATCCAACAGACATAAAAAGATGCTCAATGTCATTAATCATCAGAGAAATTAAAATTAAAACCACAATGAGATATCACCGCACACTGCTCAGAATTGTTACTGGCTATCAGTAGTAAATCAACAAACAAGTGCTGGAGAAGATGTGCAGAATGGGGAACACTTTTGCACTACTGGTGGGACTGCAGACTGGTGCAGCCACTGTGGAAAGCAGTATGGACTTGCCTCAAAAAATTAAAAATGGAACTGCCTTATCACCCAGCAATTCCACTTCTGGGAATTTATCTGAAGAAACCCAAAACATTAATTTGAAAGAATACAAGCACGCTTATGATCACTGCAGCTTTATTTATAATAGCCAACATTTGGAAGCAGCCCAAGTGTCCATCAGTAGATGACTGGATAAAACAACTATGTGGTATGCTGACACAGTGTAATACTACTTGGGCATAAAAAAGAAGAAAATTTTACCATTGTGACAGCATGGGTGGACCTGGAGAACATTATGCTAAGTGAAATAAGCCAGCCAGAGAAAGACAAATAACATATGACTTCACTTATATGTGCAATCTAATGAACGAACTGAACTAACAAGCAAAGCAGAGACAGATTCATAGAGAGCAGGCTAACAGCTCTGGGCTGGGGTTGGGGTTGGCGTTAGGGAGTATAGGGATCAAGGAAAAATGAAAAAGGACTCATGGACATGGACAATAGTGTGGTGATTATAGGAAAGAGGGGGTATAAGCAGGGGAGAAACACAATGGAAAAATAAAAGAAAAAAACCCCACAATGAGGTATCACCTCATACATGGCAAAATGGCTATCATCAATAAACCAATAAACAAGTCTTGATGAGGATGTGAAGAAAGGGAACTCCGGGGCACTGCTGGTGGGAGTGCAGACTGGTGCAGTCACTGTGGAGAACAGTATGGAGTTATCTCAAAAAATTAAAATGGAACTGCCTTATGACCCAGTAATGCCATCACTTCTGGAAATGTATTTGAAGAAACCTGAAAGATTAATTTGAAAGAATATATGCACCCCTATGTTTGCTGCAGTGTAATTTACAATAGTCAAGATTTGGAAGCAGCACCAGTGCCTATCAGTAGATGAATGGATAAAACCGCTATGGCCCATTTACACAATGGAATACTACTCAGCCATAAAAAAGAAGGAAATCTTACCTTTTGTAATAACATGGCTGAACCTAGAGAACATCATGCTAAGTAAAATAAGCCAGTCAGAAAGACAAATACCATATGACTTCACTCATAGGTAGAATCTAATGAACAAAACAAAACAGACTCATAGAGAAGAGGCTGAGAGCTGTTACATTCTGAGGGGTGTTGTGGTGCTGGGTGAAGAAAGTGAAGGGATTTAGGAAGAGGAAAAAAGCCCTAATAGACATGGACAACAGGATAGTGTTTACCTATGGCAAAAGCTGGGGAAGGAGGGGCGGGCACAGTATGGAGGAAGTAGAAGAGGGTAAAAGGGGAAATAAATGGTGACGGAAGGAGGCTAGACTTGGAGTGGTAAACATACAATATACAGATGATGCATTATAGGATTGTATACCTGAAACCTATATAATTTTATTAGCCAATGTCACCCCAATAAATTCAATAAAAAAGAAAAAGGATATCTTGGGTTTAGTAGAAGGACAAGGTGGCAGTAGGGAGACCAGTGATGAGGCTACTACAATATTCCACTCAGAGATGATGGGTCTTGCAGGAGGTGGGAGGTAGAGAGGTGGTTGGATTAGAAATAAAATCTGAAGGGAGACCCAAAAGAATGTACTGATAGATTAAATATAAGAGATAAGAGGAAGAAAAAAGTCAGGGATGACTCCAACTTCTATGGTTTTATTTGGAAGTACCCTTCACCAATACAGGAAGTACAGGGGGAGGTGCAGGCTTGGGGAAGTGGAACCAAGAAATCAATTTTAGGTATGAACACTTTAAGAGTCCTCCTGGATATCCATGTGGAGAGGCTGACCAGGCAGTTAGGATACAGGTTGCAGAAGAGAAAGGTCTGGCCTGCAGACACAAAGCTGGGAAGTCCACAGAGATGATAGTTAAAGATATCAGTCAAAATGAGCGACACTAGGGAGTTTGGATGAGAAAAGAAGTTGGGAATGAGGACGATTCAGGAAAGGATACTATGAGGAAAGAGAAAAGGCAGGATAACAGGATATCCCTAGAGGCAAGAGATGAAAGTGCTTCACTGAAAGTGACAACTATGGTTAGAAGTGAAACTGATCAGTAGAAGGTGACCTACAAAAGTTGTTTTTGGTGAAGTGTTGCAACCTGAGCTCACCTGGGATGGTTTCAAGAGCAAAGCAGAGTGGAGACCAGAACAATCCAGTATAAATGTATCATGAGTGGTACATGTAACTTTAAATTTTATACAGACCCATTAAAATCATAAAAAGAAACTGGTGAAATTAAATTTCAATAACATATATTATTTACCTTGATAGATTAAATGTCATTATAAAATGTAATCAGTAAAAAATATTGAGATATATTTTTATACTAAATGTTTGAAATCTGGTGTGTATTTTACACTTACACTACATCATTTCCGACTGGCTGCATTTCAAATGCTCCGCAGCCAGCTGTGGCGAAAGTCTACAGTGTTGGCCAGCACAGGTGTAGACAACACCTTTGAAGGGTTTGCAGTAAAAAGGAGCAGAACTATGGGATGGTTGCTGGATTGGAGGAGGTAGTTAATGGAGGGTGAGTCAGTGATGACTCTGGAACAGGCATATTTGGAGAGATGTGATCAGCTACTGTGTGCCAACCTCTGACTGTGTGTCAGGCACTGTTTCATATATTTACCAATGTCACCTTCAAAACAACTTGGTGAAGCAGGTGATGATATTACTACACTCCAGGGACGTGATTCAACATGGACAAACATGGGTGACAATGTCACTACTCATCTGACAGACATGGCTCCTTCTGGGAAAATCTTACTGTCTGCTCGGAAGCTCTTGGCTGCAGGCTCTGGGACGTCGACATGAGTCTAGGTTGCAACAGAGAGGGGGCAGATGCTCAGGGCCATGATATCAGGCTGCTGGTCACTCCAAGAGCCCTGCGTGTGCACCAGGATGACGGCTCACCCCAACCATGCTGCCTGCCAGTGTGGTGTTCCTAGAGCCCTCAGAGTCACAGGTAGAAAGTTAAGCAGCAACTAACCCACCAAATTCTTGTTTCCAGGACTGCTGAAAATGCTGCCTGATAAGAGGGCAATAAATCAAGAAGGGGGAAAAATCTCTTTAATGCTAAGATTTTTCTCACAGTAGTACTTAATATAGTAATGACTGTGGTACTCTCCACCCTTACATTCTGAGAGTTAAATCTATTTTCTCATGGTTGTGTACATGAGTTTCTTCTCTGTTTTATTTGAATAAAATTAATTAATAACTCACCCAAAGTATTTTAGAAGGAGGCAGTTCATAGTAGAATATTAGAATACACAGTTAGTTCATGTTCTAAACATTGCTGTTTCCGAATTTCTTGTGATCACATCTGCTGAGAATGTCATACCCAGAGTGGATCAAATCAGGTGAACACTCAGAGACTGAGAGGTGAAGCACAGAAGCAAGGGGCAGGGAGGCAAGATCTGGCACTCCTTGGCTGCTTGTCCCAGAGCCGGTTTCTCATCCCCCTGATGAGTGGTTTCTCACCTACCAGTCAGGATTGTTTGGGAAATTTAAATGGAGTGAGGTAGATAAAGCACACTTAGGAAACTGGAACGCATTGAACGCATTTTCTTGACATTACTGGAAAAGAAAACCTGATGCCTGCACAAACCACGTGGGGTTTTTACAAAGGCAAAGAATGCCTTGCACCTGTAGGGAACTTACATGATTAAAGTCCTTTCCCTCCATCTCATCGGAGTCTTACTGAATATTCGGCAGACAGGCATTGTCTCTATCTGACAGACTGAGAAGAATGAGACCTAATAGACTAAGTGTCTAGCGCAGCAGTTAGCTAGGGGGAGAACTGAGCTGGGAAGGCCTGGCCCCCATGCAGTGTTCTCTCCACTGTGTTCTGTGGGTCATTGCTGTCATGATTAGAGATGGGGGTGTAGAAAGAGTACAGGACCCTGAGTTGTCCCTGGGTTCTTGGTTCCGGGTCCCTCTTGGCCACTACCTCACTGTGAGATCTGGATAAGCCACCTATCTTCTCTAAACATCAGTTTCCTCATCTATGAGAAAAAGGGATGGTACTAATATCTTGGTAGTGGACACTAATTCACATCCTGAAAATACTCAGGATTTCTTTCAGGGAAGTAGATTTTCTTTTAGGGAAGTATGTGCCCACTGTCCATCCAATGTCCATGCTTTCAGGAGGCCTTATCTCTATGCCTGACCCAGTCCCGGCCAATCAGAGTGCAGAACTCATGAGCTGCAGAGATGTATGAACTATAGGCAGCCTGGGAAGAGGCCTGCTCTCTTTTCCCATGGACCTGGAGCTGCTAGGAACAACTACCACATACAGGCTGAGAATGAAGCCAACACAGTAAAAGGCAGAACCAAAATATGGTGAGAAACAGTCTTAATGATAGTCTTTGTGCCTCTGATCAAGCTATACCTGAATCCTGGACTCTTCAGGCACATGAAACCAAAACCTTCATTTTTTGCTAAGCCATGTATAAAAATTTTTATTTATTGATTTAGGAGAGAAAGGAAGAGAAGGAGAGAGAAATATCAATTTGTCATTTCACTTATTTATGCCTTCAGTGGTTGATTCTTGTGTGTGCCCTGACTGGGATCAAACCCTCAACCCTGGCATACTGGGACAATGCTCTAACCAACTTAGCTAGCTGTTGGGGCCTTGCTAAGCCATTCTGAGTTGGCCTTCCTGTCCCTTGAAAACTAAAAGGTTCAAGACTGATACAATCTCTTCTCAGATTTGTTGCATTGAATAAGTTATTGTATGCAACACCCCCTACAAACAACAAAGGCCTTTTGCAAACAATAAAAGCAGAGTAAAAGTAATATGTTATCAGCTCACTTGAGGGCCAAAAATAATAATAAAATATAAAGCTGGAACTACTTTCAATTCTTCTGACTTTATGTTGAGGCAAAAAGAAGGTTATTCTTGAATGTTAGTGTAATGCCTAGTGATTTTCAGGAGCATCAGTACTCTGAAATGTGATGAACGGCTGAGTTACTTACAGAAAAGCAGCCCAAGCAGAGCAAGAAAAACGACAACGACCAGAACGTCAGACCATGATGCGAGGTGACCACATATAAGCCACACATCTTAAAATGAGGAAGAAATCTCTCTTTCTCATATTTCACTTCTAATGTTCTCTTAAATTACTTGATAATAAGTTAAGGAATTAGAATGTGCTAAACAGGCAGGACAGAGTAATAATGAACAATTACAAGAAGAGAAATACATATGTGTATTGACTCAAAGGAACTGAAGCAAGAAGAGGTAAATAAAAAGGCAAGTGGAATCACATGAATTCCACTGTGGACTGAAGTCGTTTTCTGTAAAGGTAAGTAAGGATGGAGGATATCTGAGACATATATCCTGATGGAGATACTGAGACAACAAAGAAAAAGCACTTGGTACAGAGACTAGCACCCAGTAAGTGAGTCTTCGGGAGATGCCCATGAGGCAGACATGACCTTCCCCATTTCAGAGACGAGGAAACTGATGCCCTGGGAGGCTAAATCATCTGCCCAATTCCCACCATGAGGGGAAAGTGTTTTGTCTCACCTGGTTTCCCTGGTCCTGTGTCCCTTGTAGTAGCACTCCATTCTCGGCCTCCCTATGGAAGGATGGGTCCTCTAAGTGAAGTGGAGTGCAGGCTTGCTAATGCTTCTGCTGCCTGCGTTAGTGGGTACCCCAGGTTTTTAAAAAATATCTTTTTAAGCTTTGTTCTCTTCTGAATTATGACTACACAACTGTATTATGTAGATCTAGGGAAGTACATATAAACAGTTGCCAAGAATGTTAACCTGAAAATATCAGTGAAAAAAAATCAAGGAAGTCATTTAGTAGGAAGTACATATTTCACAGGGATTTTCCAGTTTATATTCACTTACCCTCAAAAACCTAAAAATAAATCCTGAACAACCTTAAGCCTCACAGTTGGGTCTCCAGTGCCATACAAGTGTGACAAAATTTGGACGTTTTAAGAATTTGTTGGTTTGGAGCCAGCACTTCTTAAAATTGGGGAAGCTTACTGACCACTCTGAGAATTGAATGAAAGCTATTTAACTTTGACTAGAAAAACATAAAAATATATACAACTTTTTTTTTTCAGTTTTAGGGAATTCATGAATCATAGGTTAATAATGCCTAGTTTAAAAGTAGAAAGGAAATGTGTGTGAAAAATAGAGAGAAACTTACTGCAAATTGCCCCAGTCAGAACCAGCTCACCTGTGGGGGTCTCCTTATTGGAAAATACCTCCCTCACAGAAGCGTGTAGTTGAAAAATGCCAACATCTGCAGGAAGGATTATCATCCTCATTTAGGATGATAATCTTTCCCCTAACATCTCCTGTTGGCTGAGCATGTGGGCCTGGAAGGGAGAAGGTGGGTAAGTATGTAGTCCAGCTTCACAGGTAGTAGGGCCGGCCAAAAGAAGGCCCATTGTGGCTCTGGTCACTGGTGGGAAAGAGCTGTCAGAGCCAGACAGAAGACATCACAGATGACTGTCTTATTTCAAAATTCTGTTCAGAGCTGGCCCTCTGCCCAGGGATGCAGAAGAAATAGCTCTTCCAATTTTCCTTGAACACAGACAGCAAGACCCCCTCATTCCAAAAAGTCCAATCTCACTAGTCTGGGAAACTTACCTCATTTATGAGACTGTTTCCTTGGGAAAATAAGTACTGAATTCTAAATCATCTGTTCACTAATGAACTTTCCAAACATAATCTACTCGCATGTCAAACTCTGCTATCACTGTGGGTGTTCTGATGATCATGTGTGCTTTTAGGAATTCGGGTCTAAGGAGTTTGCTGTCTCCAAACTCCTATGTACCTTAGAGAAGCTGGTGGGTCCTTTCTCCAGAGCTGTATTTCAGTGTAAGTCTATTGGCAACTCCTGGAAATAAAAGGCATTTTAGCTGGGTGGTCTCTGCTCTTCTTCCTCCTCCTCTGGATGTTGGTTAACGGAATTGCCACTGAAGGTCACATATTTATGCTATAAAAGCATACAATAAATGTATCCCCTGGACTATTGTATTCCATCATTGACTTGCTGACTAAATAGGGGCTTATCATTGAACTTTTTGGTATTTTAGTTATTATAGCTGCACAATGAATCTGGGCTGGCAAGTGGAAACAAACAAAACACAAGGGTCCTGAGCCTCTTGGGTAAATATGTACAGATGAATATTATCAGGTATTTTTCTCATTTCTAGCAGGGAGGGAGAGATGAGTAGCCATCTGCTCATCTGGCATTCATTGTATTTACATTAACTCCTCTTCAGAAATAATGGAAATGGTGACAGTACTAATACCGCATAAGTGCTTCAGAGTTTACAAGACATTTTCATATTCATTATCTCACTTGATCCCTAAGAAATGCTGGGAAGGCCTCACTTTTCCTTCTACTTAACAAGTCAGGGGGCCAATGCTCCAAGAAACCAAATGATTTGTTATCCAGTGAGTGAGGGGAAAGGCAGTGGTTAAAGCAGGTCTTATACTTTGAAGTCTGATCTGTTTTCTACTTTTTCTATTCCCTGCTGTGGTTTTCCTAATTCAATCTATCATTTAAGTGGTCAGCAAAGGGGGATTAAAGGTCTCTGCATAAGTAAAGGTGCATTATAGGGAGAAAAGCACAGAGGGCCCAGATACATGTCATCTTATTCTAACTCAGCAATGGGCAGGTTCCTTTGGAACACTGGAGAGGAAGACATGAACCATCTCATTTAGAAAACCTGTTAATCATTTAGGAGAATTTTATTATTAGAAAAAGAGAACAATATCTTAGGTTACTGTAACATGGAAGCAAAGGATAATCTTTAAAAAAGTGATTTTATCTGAGAAAAATATTTTCTTACCTTCTTTGTCAGAGTCCAGAAAAAATTTTCTAGATAGACCAAACGAACCAAGAAAATTTCATCCCCACCACCAGCATTTTCACTAGCATCATTGACCTGCGAGTCCACATAGAGGCTAGTGGGGATGGTGGATGCTATAGTTCCTGTCCCTGTCCAAGGAAAATGGCCTGCCTATAGCCCTTCTGAGGGTATGGCTAATTTGTCCCATAACTGTCTGCTGACAGTGTGTTCTGACCACGAGCACTGGCCACAGATGACTGGAAAAGGTAACGGCAGTTAGGACAGGGAGGTGGCAGGCAGCATGCTGAACATCAGTTCGGTCCTGCTGCCATGGGGGCGAAGGGATCCTGGCCTCTAGCAGGGCCTCCTTGTCCTGTGTGCCCCGACAGTGAGGCCCCATTAGCACAGGCAGGTTGGGCATGTCTATTTTCCTTGAGGCACAACATGGGTCAATATGCAGAATAAAAAGGGGCTTGTATCACAAACTAAATTTCATAAAAATGTCAGAAGAAAATATTAGTAAATATTTATCCAATTAAAAAAAATGAAACACAAAGATCTCTAAGGCAGTCACCATTATGGAAAAGATAAAATTGAGGACACAGGCACCTACCACACAACAATGTCATACAATGGAAAAGTAAACTTTAAATTCACAAAGTTACTTTCCTTAAAATATAAGAAGTTTTTATACAGGGAGGAGTTTGCAAAATAGAAAAACACTAATAGAAAAATGGATAGAAACATAGAATTTATAAATGAATGAAGCCCTAGTTAAATACACACAGACCTCAGTTACCAAGTATGAAGTATGGAGGGGTACAGACCAGATCATTATCAGAGGCTATCTTTGGGTTGGGAGTTATAGATATCTTTACTGTATTTGTACATATTTGGATTCTAAACTTTTCTGTGCAATGAACATGCATGATTTTGGTAAGCAGCTATTAAGTAAAAAAACAAGTTCAAAATGCTGTGGGAAATGTGGAATATGGAAATATCTCCTCCCACTCAAGGAACATTTCCTAGTGCTACAGGCATCTCTTGTTTATGGCTTCCATGTAATTTACCACTAACATTGTTTAGGAAATACAGTAAGATGAGAAGAATGGATTCTTACAAAGACTATATACATCATGAAAAACCTGGAAGAAACCATCCACTACTTATTTAACTTTTTTTTTTCATGCAAAAAGGAGTTCTTTTCTAATTTATGCTTAGACAAAAGTTACCTTATAAAAGTTAAATAATTCTCTCATCCGGGTATATAAGTTAGTGGATAGTCAAATTCTTCAGTAGTTTATGTCTTCTATTCTAAAGACATATGGACTAAAATGTTTCCTTATAATTTCTATTTATCTTTCCTAAGATAAAATATAATTGTACTCCATTTTTTAATCATCATTTTAAAATCTACAAGTTCTCTTTTGTGCAGAAATATTTAATGGGTTTATTTAGCTATATTTTCATTGTTTCCTCTGACAGAAATTCAGTGTGAGAAAGGATTTTTGAAATAATTTGATATCCTTCCCCTCGACTGAGAGGAGAGCCACGGTCCACAGAGGTTCAATTACGCACAGCTGAGAAACATGAAAGCCAAGCTAAAAATAACCCATGCGCGGGTAGTTTACTGCTGCTTCAGGCTCATTTTCATTTCAATTTTATACTCATAAACTAGAATTCTTTAGCACTACAAAAAGTAGTTTGACTTAAGTGTTACAGTTAGTGCTTCAGTGTTGGCTCTTGTCCGGATGTGCAGGGACCCTGCGGACATGACGCTGCATGTAGCGCTGTGTGGCGAGGGCACGTCTGTACCATCTTGCCACCTATTTTCATAGATTGGGCACAACACATAGGACCCTAAGTATCTTACGTACAGACCCACTTTTAGGTAGTACGAGTACTAAATGTCATTTTTTAAATTTCCAAAAGAATAAGAGACTTTTACCACTTAGATTTATAAGTAAGAAAGTAACTTGGAATTTTGCACTTTGCTTCTGAACGGTAGACAGGATCCAGTTGAACCACAACAGTGCAGAAAAAATACATCTTAAGAAAAAAAAGAGGCTCTACTTGAATTACATTTTTAGGTCACCAGGATAACATTCAGTGCCCTTGATCTGCCAAACTGTAAGCTCCTTGAAGGCAAGAGAACCTTCTTATTTTTCTTAGTTGTCCCAGGCCTACCAGGGCTCCTGGAATAGACACAGCACTCAGCAAATTGTGTCCTATGGTGACAGTAAGAACAGATGGGAAGGGTCTGAGGAGACTAGAAGGACTGGCTGCAACCAGTACTCTGAGATAGTAGCTTTATGCTGACCATGAAATGTCCAAGATATATACATGTATAAATTGTGTATACACAATAAATTTATTACTTCATAGAGGTTATTGCTTTGGCTATTACTGGTTATTTACTTTAATAGAAAATAAAAATAATAAGTAATTTTGAATTTCCCAAAGGTTCCTGTGCTTTATATCTGAGAAAGAAGTCTCTATACAATGACTTGGGTTTGTAAATATGAAAAAGAATACTGTTGGAATAAAATATAGCTATGTGCAAAACAAATTTTATTTTATACTCTTCATATTTCTAAGGAAAAGAAAGAAAGAAAAAAGAAATTAAAGGTAAAAACTTCCCAAATGATGCCCCAACACTGCTTCTAGCAATAGGTCAAAAAACCGAGGCTACAAGAGCTTCAAGATTTCTTATGAGAAACTGTAGTAACAAAAATATTTTACAATGACTCATCTCATAATAATGCCCTCTCTTCCCAAAGTACACATCACAGTTCCCACATCCCTGGCACATGGGCACTTGGTGCAGAGCTATTGCAACATGAAGCATCTCCCTGCACTAATGGCCTTCAGTGTCCCTCAAAGTGACAGACTTCCCTAGAGCTGCAGGGGTAGGAGGGAGGCAGGGCTGTGCTCATTCTGCACCCCTCCCAGCAGAGGGGATTCCTGCCTTTGTGTTGCTTGATCTGAACAGCGGTTCTTTTGTGCAGTCACCTTTTTAAGAATGAGGGGCTAAATGCAGCTGGCTTCCCCGTGTACAGGCTGAAAGAATCCCAGGCAGAGCAGTCCTGAATAGGCACTCCTAGATTTCCTCACCAACTGTCGCTTACACACTGAGGATCAAAAAAAAAAAAAGAAAGAAAGAAAGAAAGAAAGAAAAGAAAAGAAAAAGATGAAGGAAAAAAGAACGCACTACTCAAGCACAAGTAAGGTGCCCAGGATGTCGCTTAGGTACTGGCTCACTCCCTTGTCACTTCTGTGTCTGGCAAGAGAAAGTTCAGTACACAGTTATTGGAAAGTAACTGAAGTTTAAACTGCAGAACAATCTCCAAAACAGCTACTCAGGAAGCCAATCCCCCAGGCCTTGCCCAGTCAGATGGTCCTTGAGAGCTGGATATCACTGGGTTTGGGCATTTGAAATATATAAGGCAGTAAGAATGCCACCTCTGGAGCACAAGGCAATTCTGGGAAGGAAGGGTTGTTTATTGATCCTTAAATAGCTGAGACAGGAGGGCTCTGCAGACAGGAGGGTCAAATATCAATGAAGATAAAGCTCCAAGACAATTGTGGTAGAAGGACTGCTTTGTTGTCTGTCGCTGGACCATTTGTAAGAGATGGCCCTTTGCTCAACCCAGATATTTTATTGTTGGTAGGGACAAGCTTGGGGAAGTGGTAGGCTGGAGGCCTGTAAGGAGGGAAAACGTATGGGAGAGCAGGCCAAAGGGAAGGGTGCACAAAGCCTGCGTCCATGGATAGAGCTGTTCAGTAGCACCAGGCTTTAGCTGACTCCTGAAGGGGAACCAGCAGGAAGGGGCAATCGGAAGTGGGAATAAGTGCAGCTGAAGAGACAGAACGCAACCACATCGAAGGAGAACCACTCAAAATAGTTAAACAATCCTTATGATGTAATGGCATTTTTCTTATAAACTAACTTGGTCATCTCTGATAGTGTCATCACTAGAAGTCAGAACATTCTGAAGACAAGAAAACTGAACTGGCTCACATGAAGGACTCACACTAGTCAACTTCTAAGAATGAAAATTCTTAACATTTAAGAAGTCCTTTAGATTACAGGATTTAAATGACAGCAGTTATAGAAAATTTACATCTGTATAAATACCAGTGCCCCTAAGGAGGATAATATTTTATTTGCACTGGGATGTTTTAATTCACCCTTACTAATTTAAGATATGAAGCATTAATATTACATGTCATACAAGATCTAATTTTTTCTGTATTCCATCTGAAAGCAATATTACTTTCTAGTACAGTTAATTGTTTTCTTAAACCACAGATCAATTTCTACATTGCTTTGACTCACATAAGCTATTATTGCAATACATTATACTTGTTTGCCAACAGCATTACTACTTCAGTATTTATTTGCTCCAGATGAAGGCATCTAAATTTAGATAAGAGTTCTCTGTTCCTTACTTTTTCTGGGTCTCCATTCACCCTCATTGCCTCTAAAAGACTGTCCCTATGTATTTATTTAAGATGAGATAAGAAGCTGGTTTTAGACCATGTGAGCCAAATTTCAAATGGATTAAAAATAAACAAAAGTGGTAAGTTAATATTCCCATAAATTATTTTAGAAGCATAATGTCATACTGCATGTCCACGTTTACTGCCTGCTACATTTTTCCTCTCATTGTTCAAGTTTTAAGACTTATGTTCAGGGAATATGAAAAAAGTTTTGTACAGAGGTAAGTTCAAACAGACTGTACTGTGATTGCAGTAAGATAACACACATATGCACAAGGAGACCCTTCTCAATGTACATGTTAACCTTAAAAGACAAAGCTGTAAGCTGCAACATTACAGGAGTTTTCTGTATCTATTTGTCTGAAAAGAGAACTCCGATGAAAGAGCAACAGGATGTGATGGAGCTTAAGACTTAGCATGAGAAAAGAGAGGAAGAAAACGAACCATATCAGCTAAGAAGTAACACACTGGGGAAAAGTACTGGTTCTCATGAAAATGTCAGTGATTCACCATGGAATAAAATCCAAAAGCCACTGACCCCAATGAGAGCTTCCAGTGGAAACATGTGGATTTTGCTTTATTTCATTTACAGAGTTTGCTTTATTTCATTTAAATCACACGACCACAGTTTTTGTAAAATGTTGCTTTCTCATTTAAAATTGATAGGGAAAAACACTGCTGATAAAACTAAATTTTCAAGAGGTCTTAAAAAAACCCTACATCAATTAATCAATATTATCATGCAAAATAGGTAGGATATTTTTGGTCCCCGAAGACATGTATTAAGTGCTCAGTAGTTAAATGATAACAGAAAAAATTCTTTAAGAGCATTTTTTTACAATAAATCAATAGTTATGCAGCTTTGTCCATATAATTTTTTCGTACATACCAGTTGTTCCTTCTGTGTTGAAAGATCATGACTGAATGAAAGCTGACTTACACAGACCACAAATCTGTCAGGGAACACACGAAGTTCTGTGTAAAATAAAGACAACCAATTACTAGGCATCAACAACCTATGAACACAGAAATGCTTGGTGCCAGATTTTTAAGTGATAGCAGTAAGCATGTATGTATGAAACACATGTGTCCTCTCCCTACCTTTCAGTCTCTGTCACCTGCAGGGTAAGGCAAGTACAAAACTCTAGGAAATGCAGGGGAGGCTGCAAATTGGTCTGCCTGAGCCCCTGGATCATTACATCACATGAAACCCCCAGGCAGGGCCTTTGCAACCCTCCCGCTGTGTCAGTTTAACTGTTGTTCTGTCCATAACTCGAATTTGGGAAACAGGATCAGTGTTTCTAATGTGAGTGCAGGCTTAAATAGGAAGAGGAAGAATATTAGATAAAATCTGAAATTGTGACTTGTGAACATTCTTATTAGTTTGCCTATTGCATCCTTAATCAACTGGTCTTAGAGAGGCCCCTAAAATGGAGGGCAAACTTTCAATCTGAATCAGGCTATATAAACAGGGGTTTCATTAATTAGGAATTAATAGTCAAACTATTAAGGAAGTGGTTAACTACACAACAGTAAAGATGACACAACTACACCACAATCACAGTAATCTAATTATTACAACTTCTTAAAGCGAAAGACTTCTGGGTGGAGAAGGCTGAATGTCACCTGTATCTCTACTTCTCTCATCTGTCTGTCCCTCCATCGTCTGTGGGTCCATCCATCCATCCACCCAGCCTATCCCTGGAGTGATGTTAAGCTGATGCTAACTGAGTATTTTCTGGGTGGTTGGAGAGGGTCTTCTTCTCCCTTCTCTGAATTTTGTTGTATTGCTCGAATATTTTTGTAATACACATGTATCACATTTATGACAGAAATAAACCCCTTTTTCCAAAAGACAAAATTTCCCTTTTAGATGTGACCATGTTTTTAAAGATATAAATCGGATAAGAGAAGCCTTTTCCAAACATTGCACATCCCCAACAATGAATGACAATGTGAAGGCACTATGGTCACAGCATATCTCAATCTGATGCACACGGGAGCCAAGCATGACGGTGTCAGTTATGCAAACGGAACCTGAACACAGTTAACACCGTACTCCACTCGGCTAGGTTAAATCATAGCAAAAACCTAATGAGTTGATGTTCCAGTAACAGCTCTCTCTACCTCTCACCTGGACCATTGCTGTCTCCTTGGTGGTAGCTCCTCCTCCCTATTCCAACTTATTCTGCTAAGCACAAGCAAGTACATTTCTAAAAGTAGCTCCACTTAACCACATTCAAGCTGCTATTGTGGCTCCTTAGCACTCAACACATACCATACAAATCATCAAAGCTCTCCATGATTGGGACCTAACCTGTAGCTTTGGTCTTATCCCCACAAGTCTTCTTCATATAGAAACCCCTATTTCAGGGATTCTGAATATCTGCTTAAACTCTGACCCCTCGTGGATGTCATATTTGGTCAGGTGGCCAGGAATGGACTTTGAAAAGCCAGAAAACCAAAATTATCAAAGCAGATTTTATTTATTCATTACTTCTTAAACTATCTTACTGAGATGAGTGGTAAGTAGTCAGCTTCCCACTTTATGGAAGGAGAAACAGTCACAGAGTTCATTATTTGCCACTCACCCTCCTCCCCAATTATCGTTAACACTGAAGTACAACTGTTGGTGGATCAGAATTAAAGTTCGAAATGGTCAGTTTTGAATTATTAGTGGACCAGAACCAGAATTCAAAGTTAATCCATTCTATCAAATAATTCCTCTGTTTTGTTCTTCCACTTCTTTATCTGAAAAATAAGAATGTGGATTCTGAACATTTTGGTGCTGGGTATTGTGTACACAGAAAGCAACTTCTGTATCCCTTTAATTAGGCCACATTTGAGATGTGCATTAATTTAATATATAAATAAAGATTTAGGCAACAGTAATCTCTACCATGAAGAGTAGTTAGGCGGAATTTTAACAGATTCGTGTTAACTGGCTTACTTTACTAAGAGAATTGAGTGAACTGGAAGGCCCCATTAAGAGAGTAATATGTTTGAGTGACATGTAAAGTTAAGAAAGTGCAGATAATTGTGAAGATTCCAAGAGCAAACCTCCACACAGTTAATGTTTAAAGTCCCCGTTTCATAGTTTATATACTAAAATCATCCAAGGAAGTTGAACTAGATTTTCTTTCCAATGCTCAGATCAACTAGGAGAATGATCATTAGCATCTGACTTTATTGTTGTTGGCTGGACATGTTTGACATCATTTCCTTAGTGGACATCTTGACTTGGGAAAATAAGGGGAAGCTGGCCTCGCCACACACCTAGGAAAGGCTCTGATGGCTCTAGGCTGGGAAAGCATTTTCTTGGGCACACACTTGCTCCATATCCCAGGGCCTCAGTGTGCAGAGGCAAGGATGAAGTGATGCATAGTGTCACTCCCTGTGAGTCACTCTGGAAGCTCAGTGAAAGTGCTGAGAGTGCAGAGATGCAGCAGGAAAGCAAAGCATAATGTGACCCAGCTCACTGTTCTCAGGCAGGCAATAAACAGTGAAAATTAAAAAAGAAATAATCACAAATGTTTGGAAATACTTTTGCTTAGTACTTCAATATCAGGAAGGCAACAGAGCAGGTAGGAATCTTCATTCCTTAATTTTCTTCCCTTCCTAGGGCAAGCTAATTGTACAAAATGTCTGACAGCCCAAGAAATCAGTTTCTTACCAGGATTCTGTGAACCCCCAAAGCAGCGAAGGCGTATACCTCTCTTGAGGAAATAGGCTGTGATTTGAAAGCCATAACCTGTACAGTAAAAGAGGACATCATCAGGTTACAAGCTTGTTTGCCACTGAATCCCACGGGCCAAGCCCAGTGCCTGCAATGCAGTATGCATTCAATAATTATTTAGCTAATGAAAGAGTACAAGGATCAATAGAGGGCCTCACCTGAGAGGAAGGGGTGAAAACTACAATCTTGGCTCTTCTAAGAAGCCTGGCTGCAGCACCTGCGACGGTCCCTATTGCCTGAAGTGGCTCAGTCGCTTCACTGGTAAAATGTAATAAATGAGGAGGCATGACAAGCCTAGAAACCAGGAACTTCATATGGGGTCACTAATTTAGACTAAGTTGGTATATAGATCTTGGCCACCTTTTGGTACTCATTACTTATGAGCTTAAAAAAATAATCATTTGATACCTATAAATAAGTCATTCTAATTCGAGTACAGAAATACCTTTATAAGAATGAGATGGGAAAAAAAATGAGCCCCCCCCAAAAGAAAAAGAAAATCCTTCAATTCCTGAGAATAACATAATGAAAAGGACCAAGAGCACCAAGTATTGGCAAGAATGTGGCAAAGTAGAATTCTCATACCCTGCTGACAGAAATACTCATAGATGCAGCCACTTTAAAAATCTACTTGACTATCTAAAGTGGAACTTAAGTGTGAGTATATAGGTGGTCATAGTAACACTTTTCACAATAGTCCCAATCTGGAACCAATGCAAATATCTACCAATACAATGTTTATTATTAAAAAAAAAAAAAAAGTGGGCGGAGCCAGTCACATAATGAAATACTACACTGCCCCTAAAAATGAACGAGCTAAAACTAATGGTTATATCAGAAACAAATCTCATAAACACAATGTTAAGTGAAAGGAAAGAAGCCTAAATTCCATCTATAAAATGGATATATTACCATTCATCTTACAGAGTGGCAACAGAATTTCAGGTGGTTCACAGAAAATATAAGCTGAATTCTTTTCTTTCTCCCTCCCTCCACTTCCAGCTCCCTGTAGGTAAAAATTACTCTTGATTGATGACTTTCCTGAAAATATTAAATAAAAGTATCCCTGTTAACATGGTTAAGTACTTGGTGGAAGAACCAGAAGTGAAAGGCCTGGAAAAGAGGTGTGAGGGTCTTCAAGTTCTAAAATAACGTCAGAGACAGTATTTTATCCATGAAATTGGAGAAGTCAACACTTTCTTTTTTTTTTTTTAATTTTATTTTAATCATTGTTCAAGTACAGTTTTCTCCCTTTTACTCCCATTCCAGCCCGCCCACCCATCCCTCCCCACTTCCCTCCCATTACCACCCTCCCCCTAGTTTTTGTCCATGTGTCCTTTAAATTTGTTCCTGTAAACCCTTCCCATTTTCCCCAGAAATTCCCTCTTCTCTCCCCTCTTGTCACTGCCAGCCTGCCCTCTATTTCAGTGTCTTTGAATATATTTTGCTTGTTTCTTTGTTTTGTTGTTTAAGTTCCTGTTAAAGGTGAGATCATATGGTATTTGTCGTTCACTGCTGGCTTATTTCGCTTACCATAATGCTTTCCAGTTGCATCCATGATGTTGCATAGGGTAGGAGCTC
Source organism: Tonatia bakeri (assembly GCA_004024845.1). NCBI lineage: Eukaryota > Metazoa > Chordata > Mammalia > Chiroptera > Phyllostomidae > Tonatia > Tonatia bakeri. Next base: position 218,253 of record PVIA01001543.1, on the reverse strand, counting down.
CTTCTTTCTTTCTGCTGCATAGAATTCCATTGTGTAAATGTACCACAGTTTTTTGATCCATTCACTTACTGATGGGCATCTAGGTTGCTTCCAGCACTTAGCTATTGTAAATTGTGCTATTATGAACACTGGGGTGCAAAGGTTCTTTTGGATTGGTGTTTTGGGATTCTTAGGATATAGTCCCAGCAGTGGAATGGCTGGGTCAAAAGGCAGATCCATTTTTAGTTTTCTCAGGAAGTTCCACACTGTTTTCCACAGTGGTTGTACCAGTCTGCAGTCCCACCAACAGTGTACTAGGGTCCCCTTTTCTCTACAACCTCTCCAACACTTGTTTGTTGCTTTGTTTATGATGGCCATTCTGACCGGTAGAAGTGGTATCTCATTGTGGTTTTAATTTGAATCTCTCTGATAGCTAGCGATATTGAACATCATTTCATGTGTGTTTGGATCCTCTGTATGTCCTCCTTGGAGAAGTGTTCAAGTCCTTTGTCCATTTTTTAATTGGGTTGCTTGTCTTCTTAGAGTGGAGTTGAGTAAGTTCTTTATATATTTTGGAGATTAAACCCTTGTCTGAGGTATCATTGGCAAATATGTTTTCCCATACAGTTGATTCTCTTTTTATTTTGATACTGTTTTCTTTAGTTGCATAGAAGCTTTTTATTTTGACGAGGTCCCATTTGTTTATTCTTTCCTTTATGTCCCTTGCTGTAGGGGACATGGCAGTAAAAAAGTTTCTGCGTGAAATATCTGAGATTTTCCTACCTACTTTCTCCTCTAGGACTTTAATGGTGTCATGGTTTATATTTAAGTCTTTTATCCACCTTGAATTTATTTTTATATAAGGTGTAAGTTGGTGCTCTAGTTTCATTTTTTTGCACATAGCTGTCCAGTTCTCCCAGCACCATTTATTGAAGAGGTTATTTTTACTCCATTTTATGTTGCTGACTCTTTTGTCAAATATCAATTGACTGTAGAGACTCGGGTTTATTTCTGGGCTCTCTGTTCTGTTCCATTGCTCCATGTGCCTGTTTTTATGCCAGTACCAGGCTGTTTTGATTACAGTGGCCTTGTAGTATAGTTCAGTGTCAGGCATTGTGATCCCTCCTACTTTACTCTTCTTTCTCAAAATTGTAGCAGTTATTTGGGGTTGTTTATAGTTGCATATAAATTTTTGAAGTGTTTGTTCTATGTCTGTGAAATAAGCCATTGGTACTTTAATAGGTATTGCATTGAATGTGTAAATTGCTTTGGGTAGTATGGACATTTTGATGATATTAATTCTTCCAATCCATGAAAATGGTATAAGTTTCCATTTGTTTGTATCTTCCTTGACTTCTTTCCTCAGTGTTATGTAGTTTTCTGAATACCGGTCTTTTAGCTCTTTGGTTAGGTTTATTCCTAGGTATTTTATTTTTCTTTTTGGTATTTCAAAAGGGATTTTTTCTTGATTTCTGCCTCTGCTGTTTCATTGGCGATGTACAGAAATGCCTTTGATTTCTGGATATTGACTTTGTTATCCTGCTTTTTTGCCAAATTCGTTTATTAGGTCAAGCAGTTTTTTGGTAGAGTCTATAGGATTTTCTACGTACACTATCATGTCATCAGCAAACAATGACAGTTTTATTTCCTCCTTTCTGATTTGGATGCCTGTTATTTCCTTTTCTTGTCTGATCACTGTGGCTAAAACTTCCAGTACTATATTGAATAGGAGTGGTGAAAGTGGACAGCTTTGTCTTGTTCCTGATCTCAGTGGAAAAGATTTTAATTTTTGCCCATTGAGTATGATGTTGGCTGTAGGTCTCTCATATATGGCCTTTATTATGTTGAGGAATGCTCCCTCTATTCCCACTTTGCAGAGTGTTTTTATCATAAATGGGTGCTTTACCTTATCAAATGCTTTTTCCGCATCTATTGATATCATGTGGTTTTTGTTTTAGCTTTTGTTTATGTGATGTATTACATTTACTGATTTGTGAATATTGTACCATCCTTGCATCCCTGGAATGAATCCCACTTGGTCATGGTGTATGATCTTTTTAATGTATTATTTGGATGCGGTTTGCCAGTATTTTGTTGAGGATTTTAGCGTCGATGTTCATCAGAGATATTGGCCTGAAGTTTTCTTTCTTTGTTATGTTTTTATCTGGTTTTGGAATTAGGATGATGTTGGCCTCATGAAAAGAGCTCGGGAGTTTTCCATCTTTTTGGATTTTTTGGAATAGTCTGTGAAGGATAGGGGTTAGCTCTTCCTTAAATGCTTTGTAGAATTCTCCTGTGAAACCATCTGGTCCAGGGCTTTTGTGTGTTGGGAGTTTTTTGATTACTGCTTCAATTTCTTTTGCTGTTATTGGTCTGTTCAGGCTTTCTGCTTCTTTTTCATTGAGTTTTGGAATATTATATTTTTTCTAGAAATTTGTCCATTTCACCTAGGTTTTCAAATTTCTTGGCATACAGTTCTTCATAGTAATTTCTTACAATCCTTTGTATATCTGTGGTATCAGTTGTAATCTCTCCTCTTTCATTTCTGATTGTGTTTACTTGGGTCTTCTCTCTTTTTGTCTTGATAAGTCTGCTTAAAGCCTTGTTGATTTTGTTTATCTTTTCAAAGAACCAGCTCCTGGATTCATTGATCCTTAGAATTGTGCTTTTAGTCTCTATGTCATTTAATTCTGCTCTGATCTTGGTTATTTCCTTCCTTCTTATTTGCTCTGTGCTGTCTTTGTTGTTGTTCCTTGAGTTCTTGTAGACATAGGGTTAGGTTGTTGTTTGAAATGTTTCTGTCTTTTATAGGTATGCCTGTATCGCTATGAATTTCCCTCTCAGGACTGCCTTCACTGTGTCCCATAAATTTTGGGTTGTTGTGAGTTCATTTTCATTTGTTTCCAGAAACCTTTTGATTTCTTCCCTAATATCATTCTTGAACCGAAGAAGCCAACAGTTTCAAGAGGTGGTCTCCAGGACGTTCAGGTTCTTCAAAATCCATGACTATGAGTTTTTTGAAATAACTTGTATATAAAGAACACGAAGAAGTTTCCACTTTTACATTCACTATTCTTCTAACACTCCTGTAGAATGATCTAGAGCACCAGTGACCACAGACTTAATGTCCTGTCTAAATAAGTACAGCTCTGACAGCAAAATTGCTTTAATCACAGGGGTTAAGAAATAATAGCAACATCTATGATAGGATAATCTCCAGATTAACTGAGATGATTTTTTTCCTAACACACTTGAAATAGATTACATTTTGGATATGTGTTTCCTCTGCTTAACATGTCAAAATATGCACACCTGTGGCATTATTCTGAGTGCTTGTAAACAAATACTTCATTCCTCAGGTCACTGAGAGTGAAGAAGTGACTTCCACATCAGTTTATTTGTCCTATCATAGAGGGGAGAAAAACTGTAGGAGAGAAATCCTTTATAATTTGGGATTCACGAACACATACAGAAAATTTTAAAGTGATTAAAAAATAACGATTTATAATGTGAGTCTTCCAAAGAACTGAACAACAACAATAAAAAAGTGCAACATCTAAGTCATTCTGCCCTTGTTGGCAGATCACACTTAACACTTCTAGCTCTCAGTGATTAAGATTCAGATGACATGTTTGAAATGTCAAAAGTCTTCCCTGCACAAAATCTCCAGCAATAAATATTATTATTAGGAAGAGGTTAAATCTAAAGTTGACTATGAAAGCTACAGCTCTGAGTTCAGGAAGTCTGGTATCTGGAGATACCACTTGAGTGATAACTAAATCCTACTTGGTTGGCTAAAGAATAAATCTCAATATGACACCTTTCCCTATAGAAAAATAAAGCAGCATAAGGCAAATTCTAACTAAATGATTTATTACTGGAATTACTAAGAGAACTGAATTTATTAAAACCTTTTCCTCTACACTCCCCACCCTCAGGATGGGATTAAGTTAAAAAGAATCATTCCTAAATTGGCCTCTTGTTTTAGTTTCAATGGAAAACTCTGCCTAATGGCACCTACAAGAAAAATGGCCAGTTTAACATATAAAAAAAAAATTTGCACCTGCTTATTACAAATTCCATTCGACATAGGAAAGTTTATTGTTCAAAGAGAAACTTAAGGAGAGATTAAACATAATAGGTACTTGTACCAGTTCTTATGGCAAACTGATTTTGATATAAAAACAAACAAAAAAATCATTGCTGATGAAAAATCACTGCTGATGAAATCCTTAGGGAGAGGTATTTCATTTCTTCATAGATAACAGGCAATAATAAAGACTATATTCTTATCTTTGCTCTTTAGTGAAAGTGGTATCACAGAGTTCAGCAAGCCACTGAGATTCTGTGCTTATCCAGGGCTAAAGCAAAGCTCCACTATTCTCTACAGCTAAATAGCAACTTGGCAAAGAATCCAGGAGGCCCTTTCCTTTTCCTTCTAGGGGCACCAGCTCCCGGCTTGCTACACTGGCGTTCTAAATGCACAGATCTCCTGTTAGTAGAAGGTTAGGGGGGTAGCAGTCGTTTGGGGCTGGGGAGCAAGATGAAAAATCATAAAATGAAAAAACCTTTTCATTTGAAAACTACTTGACAACGGCATTCCAAGATTTTCAGACACTTGTAAATCATGTTTAAGTGTGCCTATTTTCTTGCTAGCTCCTGTGGTCCTCCTAAATCTGAAGACTGTCTTTAGGCAGAAGAGACAGGGCAGTTAGAGGAAGGGCAGCTTTGTGGTAGAAGCATCTTTTTACCAGGAGTCTTCAGGTATGTGCATTTCAAGAAATAATCTATATTCCTGCACTACTAATGTCACAATATGTGCAGTACAAGCAAGAGTCCATTTCCCCCACGAACTCTAAGCAGTCCCATAAGTTTCCATTCGCTATGCCTCCTGCTTTCTGTAATTTGCAAAGAGCTGCTTCTCTCTACCTTGCTACAATCTCCCAACCCACAATGAAGACCAAATGACCTGGTATCACATTAACTTTCTTCTGGCTCACCTGGTTATTCACTAAAGAACATTAATCTCCAAGAAAGAAAGGGGGGAGTAGTCAGTAATATATATGAGGGAAAGAAAGGGTGGTTCATGTATAAGGACAAATCAAAGTTCTGCATAATTTTATTTTCTATTCTAAAATAAACTCCAAAATAGCTTTATTAGAATCTCAGAGATTTTATGAATAGAAAGGAAAAACAACAATAGCAACATAATCAAATATGAGTTGAACAAATTCCATCCTGGCTTTGCAAGGCAGTAGATTAGTTTTTAAGTCATACTGTGCTCCAGTAAGTAATACTTTTTAAGGGAGTGGTCATTTATTGGGATTGTTTTATTTCATAGTCCCAAGACACTGAGAGCAAATATCCAACATGCAGAGTTTACTGTGAAACTATCCAGCCTCACTTTTTTCCAGGGGACTCATGGCCAAGGTGACTTGAGCTTCCCCCAAGGCTGCCAAGGGGAGTTTGAGGTACAGTGGAAAGCCCTTACCCATGGCTATTCTGAGACCATTCACAGGGAGCCTGAGAAAATGCTTCTCAGTGACATGGCAGGTAAGCATCGCTTCACAGTGGGCTCTATCCATCACTACATGACACTTTTCCCAAAACATAAGGGAGGTTCAGGAAGACTTCTTTTCTCTCTATGAGGTGACTTCTTCATTAGTATCATCATTCACAATCATGAAAAATTTCAAACATCTAGAAAAATAGTGTGAAGAACACTCTAAACTCACCATCTAAACCCAATCGTGGATAATATTTTGTCATATTTCATATACACATTTAATAAACCATTTCAAGATAATTAGACATCATAACACTTTACTCTTAAATATGGAATCACAGATGCTCACACAATAAGGACATCAGGAGAATGTAGGAGAATGTAGGTATTCTCCTACAATACCTACATCATCAAAATTCTGAGATCACAACTGACTGTGACATTATTGCTCAAATAACTAGTCCATATTCAAATTTCTCAAACTATCCTCAAAATGCATATTGCTGATTTTTCTCCTAAACTGGGATCAAGCCAAAGACCATGCAATGCATTTGGTTATGTCTCTTACACCTCCTCTGATGTAGAATAATCTCCATCTCCATTTTTTTCATAACTCTGATTTTTTTTCAAGATGATGAATGAGACCCCCTCCCAATTCAGGGTTTAAATAGGTATTTTTAAAATCTCAGTTGCCTACATACAAATTTTCAACCTGCATACTCCTTTTGAATGCCAGTCATTTATTAATTTTGATGACTTGTTTAGCTGCTGCAGGAAAATGTAGGTTCAGACTGAAGCTATAATTATAATTCAAAGTCGGGAACATAGATGATTTGAAGATTTAGTTCTAAAAATGATTTCAAAGAATTAATCTTAAATTTACAGATACTTAAGTTTTTAGCAAAGGTAAGCTTACATAAGCAGTTGGATAGTGGTCTCATACTTGTTTTAAGAAAGGGTACTTGGTGGCAATCAGATGACAATGTGCTGACCTAGAAGCAGCTTGGTACTGCATACCAGCCTATTTGAACTGTGACTGTTTCCAGTCTGAAACCATGAGTCAGTTTTCATTCTCCATCTTAAGATCTGAGTGAGGTTTAATGAGAAGGTAGGATGCAAGGAGCTGATATCTACCAACTACTGAGAATGTCTTATATGCTACACTAACTAGAGCAGGCACATATAAAGTATTTAAAAGATGGAGTGTTTTAAAGCTATTCTGTTCAGGAAAAATGAAGTTATAACTCATTACTTATGGAATTGTGTCAACTAGGAAAGTTACACCTGTCTTTATCAGAAGGCCAAGGGTAAAGACGACAAGTTTAGAACATAAAGAAAGGCTAACAGTGAGAGAGAACTTTTGAAAAGTCTTGATGGGGCCCTCTGACACATATGGAGGCCAAAGTGTGACCTTCACCATTCCTGGTGATGAGCGGGGTTGGAGAAGAGGAGCTTGTTCTATGGGAACCAAAAAATAAAAGTCCTGTTGTAAGTTTAAGAACACACACACAGGATCCCAATATAAGACCACAATTGGGAAACAGTATGGGTGGCTAAGTGGAATATTTGGTCCTGAGCTAAAAATTTCACTTATTACCCAAAACATTCAGAGATTCCAAAAAGGTTCCCTTGAGATAACATTTCATGTCCTTAAATAAAGACAGTACTGGATTCTGAGTCACAATAAAGCTATGTCTATTTGATGCCAAAACAAATGGGGCAAACTGGTTAGCTTCATCTTAACAAATATAAAAAACTGTAAACAAAATAATTACTTGAGGCCAAATTTACTTAGAAAAGAAACCATATTTTCTGCCTGTCACCTTACTGACTTTGTATGTAATACCACTGAACATGTGCTATTAATTTTATTATCTATAGAATCCATCACAGATTGTTAAAAAAGAATGAGAAAGCAGCTGTTTTCAAGGATGCAGTCTTGAGAGAGCATTTGTCATAGAGGAATCTAGAAGGTATACATGGCTAAACCCAGTATCTGAGAGAATCCAGATGTTATGCTACGTGGCAGCCATATGGAGAGTTCCAGACTTCTGGTCAAGATGCAGGCATAAGTAAATACAGCTCACCTCCTCACACAACCACATCAAAACTACAACTAAAATATATAACAACAATCGCTAAGAATATCAGAAATAGAGTTAAACAGAAGTCCGACAATTAGGAAACTAAAAAAACCCCACATCCATCTAGACTGGTAGGAGATGTGGAGACATGGAGACATGGAACAGGCTGGACCTACATCCACAAATAGTAGATAAAAATTTGGTAGGGTTATTTCAGAAGCAAGGGGTCCCAGCCCCGCACAAGCCCCCAACACAAGGTTCCAATGCCAGGAAGATAAGCCCCCATAACTTTTGGCTATAAAAACCAGTGGAGATTGAGTTGGTGGAAGAAATTACTGGATTCCTCTTAAAGGGCCTGCACATGGACTTACTCACTCTCTCTGAGCTCCAATACTGGGTAAGCAGCTTGAAAGGCACCAGTGGCATACCGAGAGAAAGTATTCTGGTATCAGGGCAAGAGTTGAGAAGAAAAGTTTCCTCCCAGAAAGAAAGATGGGAAGAAGCCATTTTTCCTTTTCTGGATCCTCTTCCCACAGATCTTGCACATGGGTACCATATCTGGGACTCCATCAGCCTACCACACTAGGTTAGCCCTGTTTTGGTATACCCTGAGGTTTCATCTCACCCAAATTATATGCCCATCTAAGCTGATAACAGTGGTTTTCCATATGAATGTCTTGTTTCAGCTCAGACTTCACACCTTTCTAAATCCTTTCAAACAAGCAATAGCTGGCCATAGTGAGTCCCCAGCCCCCACACCTCTTGCTAAGTGGCCCCAGGCCTGGCACTAGTAGCAGCCAGACTTGGATCACAACTTAGCTTTGCCTGGGGACCTCCAAGCCCAGCAAACAGCAGCAATCTGCAGAGTTCTTTGTAGTTTATGCTAGGTGATCTTGGGCAGAACACAGGTGGTGGCTGACCTTGGCTGGCACAACCACTCTGCCCATGCACAGCTGATCCTCCACGGAGGATGGTGGTCAATGGTCACAGCCAGTCCTTGCAGCTGACTGGCCTGGGTAAATCCCTCCCATTGATCTTCCAAGGCTCAACTATAAGATAAGGGAGGACCTTATCTTAGCACATGTGAAGGGTACAAGTACCTCAAGTACCCAGCTTGGGTAATAGGAGATGCTGTGCCCCTGGTCCCTACGGGACAGCTACTATATTAGGCCACACTACCAACACAGGCAGTCACAGCAGCTCTACCTAATACATAGAAACAAACACAGGGAGGCTGCTAAAATGAGGAGACAAAGAAACATGGCCAAAATGAAAGAATGGAACAAAACTCCAGAAAAATACAAAATGGAGATACAAAGCTACAGATGCAGAGTTCAAAACACTGGTGACAAGGATGCTCAAGGAACTCAGTGAGGACCTCAGCAGCATAAAAAAGATCCAGACAGAAATGAAGGATATACTAATTGAAATAAAGAACACTTTACATGGAATTAACAGTAGAGTGGATAAAGCTGAGAATCAAATCAATGATTTGGAACATAAGAAAGCAAAAAACAACCAACCAGAACCACAAAAAGAAAAAAGAATCCAAAAAATTGAGGATAGTGTAAACAGCCTTTGGGACAATTTCAAGTGTACCAGCATTCACATCATAGGGGTGCCAGAAGGAGAAGAGGAAGAGCAAGTAACTGGAAACCTATCTGAAAAAATAATGAAAGAAAACTTCCTTATTTGGTGAAGGAAATCGACATGCAAGTCCAGGAAGCACAGAGTCCCACACAAGATATATGCAAAGTGACCCACTCCAAGACATATCATAATTAAAATGTTAAAGGTTAAAGATAGAGAGAATCTTAAAAGTGGCAAGAGAAAAGCAGTTAGTTACCTACAGGGTAATTCCCATAAGACAGTCAGTTGATTTCTCAAAATAAACTTTGCAGGCCAGAAAGGATGGGCAAGAAATATTCAAAGTCATGAAAACATGGACCTTTGGCCAAGATTGCTCTACCCAACAAAGCTATCATTTAGAATTGAGGAGCAGATAAAGAGCTTCCCAAACAAAACAAACTAAAGGAGTTCATCATCACTCCTTCAAAAGTACTTACATCAGTGCTTACACTATAACTTTTAACATTCATACCTAACCTAAGAAGTCTCAAGTTAGTCTATGTTTTTACCCCCCTGCACAAATGTCAAGGGCTAAGAATGCTTTAATTTCAATGGTACATACCCTTGCCCAACTACATATCTGCTAATACTTCCCAGGATTTTAGTTTTATCTTGATTTTTATATATCCTAAAAATTATTAGCCCCATCTACATGTTTATCATGTTCTTTGTTCACAACTGCCTGTCTCTCAGACCTCCTTCTAGGGATCATCCTAGAGAACAACATCCTTTGGAAGTTCTTTATTGAAGTTTTGTAAGTAACAAATTTTCCAGCTCTCTTTGGTCTGAATGCCTTTACTTCACCTTCAACCTTGAAAAATAATTTCAGAGAATATAAAATTCCAGGTTGACAATTTTTTCTCAGCACCTGGAAGAAATCATTCCAGTGTTTTGGCTTCCATTTTTACTTTTAACTGATCAGATTTTTAAAAGATGACCTGCCTTTTTCTTCTGGCAGTTTTTAAGTCTTCTGGAAGATCTTTTAAGTCTTCGGATCTTTTAAAATAATTGTATTCTGCCAGGATCTGTTGGGCCTTCCTAAACCAGAAAATATATCCTTCACTAATTTTGGAAAGTTGTCAGTTTTTCATTTTGATTCTTCCTCCATTGTCTTTCTCACAGTTCTCTTTGAACTCTAATGTTCCTAGAGTCATTTTCTCCTGTCCTAATTTGCCAGGATCCTGTTGAAACCTTGACAATATTGTCACATCCCATTCTAGAAGAAAAAAAAAAGCAAAAACCAACAAACAATTTATGTTCCTACCAACAGTATAATGTCATGTTTACTTCCCCATAGTCACACTGACACTGAGCAATATCAATCTTTACCTACATAACAGGTTAACAGTCATACATAACCCACTGCTTATGTATTTTCATTTTACTTTGACTAAAAGTAAGGACAAACTTTATTTCAGATATTTATAATTAATTTGTATTTCTAAATCTATCTTTTATTTCTATGAGGGTATATAGCTTTATTTTTTCTTGTTTTGTAATTATGATTTTAAAATAAATGTATTAACTTTTTATCTGAAAACATTTTAATCTTATGTTTATACCAAAGATCACAAACTACTGGTCTACAAGTGTGCACATGGTGTAAACTTTTCTAAATTATATCAGTTACAAACATTTTAAAGATTGGGAAAGTTTACATGAAAACATGGATCTTCGGCTTCTCCTGAAAGATGAGAACATGTAGCAAAAGGACCTGGATTTCCACAGTAGCACAGAGTGGTTCAAATTGGTAGAAGCTACGTAAACCAAGTGGGTGAAGGTGAGGATCATTGGTAGTTGTAGGGCTAATGAGAAAGAGACACATGCAAGGGCCACTTCAGAGATAGAGTCTGAGACTGGTTTGGTGGTCAACAACCAACATGTGCAGAGATGACAGATTCCCATCACAGTTTTTCTGTCTTTGATGAGTAGGTGAATGGGGGCTTGCTAAGGAACAGAGAGTGTGGGAGAGTTGGTAAGACAGAATTAATCTTTAGACAGAATGGCCTATGAGGTATCTGGGTGACGCTAGCTGGGAAGCAAGTGGAAATAAGGTGTGGAATTCAAAGGAGAAGTGAAGCCTGGAGATAACACATATACTGAGGTGACTCTGGCCAAAGGGCAAAAATCCCATGGTGGAATATGTGAAATGAGAAACAAAGAAGACCAAGGCAGAGTCAATACTTGAGGGTCAGCATAAAAAGAGGAGTGCACAAGGAGGAGTCAGAAAGAAAAAAGAACAGTTAAGTATGTAAAGTCTTGGAAGTCAAGGAAAAAGAGAGTTTAAAGACCGAAGGCAGAAATACAAAAAAAAGAAAAAACCATTAAAAGTTGATAATGAAGAGATAGTTGATAGCATTTTTGAGGTAGCTTCATGGTAGAAGAATGAACGAAGACAAGAAAGATGGCACAAAAAGGCAAACATCTGTTCTAGGAACTCTGTAAAGATGAGAAGCAGAACACAACATGGGAGTGTCAGGAGAACTATTAAACAAAGGAAGATCACGGTGCCTTCCTCCCATCGCACACTCCTGCGCTAGCTTCCTCAGTAGGTACTGGATTATAGATTGGTGTTTAGTACTTTATAGAGGCTTTTTCCTTCGTGACAAGCCAGTCACTGCTTTCTCTTCTGATGCATATGTATTCTGTTTTCTGTTTATATTTTCTGTTCTGCACTTGTCTAATAACAAACATTCCTGTCAGTACTGTCAGTTTTGGTGGGTGTGTATCCCATTTTATAAGGTACTAGGTCAAGGTAATGCGTTCACATAAGTCAAGGCTGAAAACACTAAATATCCCCAAAGTTCATCATCAATCCTACTGACTCTTCCAATTATTTAATAAGCCACTATGAAGTTCAAGTAACCATCTACTAGTACAGCATCTTTCCAATTCCCAATCATGAGTCCATTGCCCATATCTAAAAAATGTGGAGAACTTGAATCCCCAAAGCTGTGGTCTTTTATAACTGTACAGATTCCTGTATCCCCAGTACCTGAGAATTTGATGTAGATCTGGGGCGGGTGCCAGAGAATTGCATTCTTTTTAAAGAGCTCAAGGGGATTATGATGTACGGTTCAGGTTTGGAAGTCACTACTCTAAATCTTTGTTGATTTACTGCTAAAATAATAAGAAAATTGGTAGCTAGAGTAATGGTGGTACTTTACATAGTTCTTGTAAGAGCAAAACAAACTGCAAGCTCAGTAAATGAATATAAGAGAAATTACCCTAGTTCCTTAAACACAAACAAATAGGCCTTTAGCAAGAGTACTATAGCAACAGTGAAGAGGCATGGGAAGAAAGCTAATTTCTAAGGCACTCAAGGTCCAAACTCCCAAGGCAATTTAAGAGAAGCCAATGCATATTAGCTCAATTTTATTATTACACCTCTAGAGGATTTCAAAGAATATGTCTCATACCTTCTTTGTTTTCTTTTCTCTCTCTCTCTTTTTAAGCTGCCTGTTTATCTTTTCACAGGACAAAAATCACTACATACTATTCATTTTTTATCTTCTATAAGTCCTTAGAGTGCACATAAAATGTATGACTTTTTGACATGTACAAATTAAAGTTATAGGTATGCAATGATTTGTAATCTTAATTAAGATGCTAAATCAAATCCCACATTGATTCAGATAAAAAAAAAATGTATGCTATGACTCAGGTTTTATTACTTACAAACACTACCTTGATATTCTGAACTGCCTAAATGAGGCAAAATTTAAAAGAATATGTAAAGGGGCCCTTTAAATTTTGTTTTGCTTAAAAAGTACTTACTGATAATATATAAATGTCAAATAAACAAATCTAAAATATTGATTAATGAAAAATCATACAACAGAAACTTTGTTTTCATCAGATATACACTGTTAATATAAAATTAAAGAGATATAACCAGACATCTTGTGCCGTGTGCTGCCCAATGAGATGCAACAGGAAATACACCCCATCTACCACAAAGTATTCTTGCACAAGAAATAACAAGGGACCTGACCTCATCAAGCCTGTGGATCTAACTACCAGTTTATAGGAAATACAGGGGCTGAAAGAATATGTTAATACCACCATGCAGATGCAGCCAGCCAAACCCCAAATGTGGGAAATTCCAGAGAATACTTGACCCAGTTTCTTCAATCAGTAAACAGCAAGAAAAAAAAAAAATCCGGAGGGGCGTTACCACAGGTTCAAAGAGATACTCATCTAAGGCAGTGATTTTCAACCGGTGTCACCACAAGAAGCACACTGATGTGCCTCAAGAATTTTTAAGACATGCAATACCTAACTATTTGTCAGGGGCACTGAGCTCCTTTTCCTTAGATTGTCAAGTAAAAAAATGACAACAATCAACACAACAACAGACGTCTAGTGTGAACAAATAAAAATTATACCTCTTTTTTTGTCGGATGGGCAAAAAATACATTTTTTGGTGTGCAACAGAGTTTTAGTAATTAATTTATGTGTGCCATGAGATGAAAAGGGCTGAAAATTGCTGGTCTAAGGTAAAGACAATTAACCAAATGCAATAAATGTATGAACCAAACTTGTCTAGAACCTGATTTGAATAATCCAACCATAAAAGAATTAAAGAGATATATTCAACTCTGGCTGGGTGGCTCAGTTGGTTGGAGCATAGTCCTATGTACCAAAATGTTTCGGGTTCCATTTCCAGTCTGGGCATGTGCAGGAGGGAACTGATGGATGCTTCTTTCTCTCTTTCTCTCCCCCCCCCCACTTCATCTCTTTCTAAAAAATCAATAAATATATCCTTGAGTGAGAATTAAAAAATAAAAACAGATATATTCAGAAAAATCTGAAGATGGGTTATATATTTGTTGACATCAAGAATTTTTTCCTCCTAGTGCACTTGGATTATTAAAAAAATTCTTGCCTTTTAGAGCTATATATATTCAATCATTTTATGTAAAATAATATGATATCCAGGGTTTACTTTAAAACAATGTGAGGGAGGGTAGGCAGGATAAAGCAGGTGGGAGTAGAAAATAATATTAGCTCTATGTTAAAAACGTGACCCTGGCTGATGGATAAGTGGGGTTCGTTATAAAATCCTATTGTTGGATGTACTTGAAATTTCTAGTAATTTAAAAAATGAAAGGAAAAATTCTTTTGAAGAAGGCTTAAGTTTTAAAAACAAAAAACCATCATTTGATGAAAAGATTCCAGAACCTTAAATATGATGCATTTTCTTTTAAATATTTGCATTGATATCCTTCTTCCAAAGTTCAGAACATAAATTACAATTAAAGCTTGCTTTTCTAATCTGCTAACTTCGAAGATAATATTTCACAAGTAATGCAAAAGTATTCTTTATGTTGTGAATTGTAACCATAATCTTTAGAATAATTTTCGCAAGTAGATTAACAATTATAAAGCAACCTAAACAAAAGTGATCTAATAGGTGGTTGTAAAGCTTTCATCTTCTTTAAGCCTCAAGTAAGCACATTATTGCACTTATAATAGGGCCAGTAACTCCACCTTGAGATTCTTTAACTGCTAGTAGTCCAAAAGTTGAAAATATAACTGATCAGAGGTATGGGTACAGATATAGATACAGATACATACACTTTGCAAACTCAAACCACATTACCAACTTGTGAAGTATAGAGTAAGAAGTGCACCATCCTATATTAAATATATTAAATATTGATATATTAAAATATAGCCTTGCAGTAAAAAGGACACATCTCTAAAAGCTGAATCTGATAGGTTGAAATAAAAAACTTCCTGCTAATAACAAAGAATCTGGATAAAAGAATAAACATGTTTAAATAGGTAGCTGAGTTCAAAAGAAATGAAAATATCAAGGAAATGCCAGGAATGGAATGGGGCGGAGTAAGAAACCAATGGATTGAAGCTCTAATAGCCTATGGAGAAGTGTCAGATCTGATGTACACAGGTGAGGACTGAAGGTAGAACCTGTCTGTAATCCCAGTCCCCACAAGCCCCAGGAACAGCTGCTGTTCTATCATTTCAGGAAAAGCCCTCTCCCTTGACTGGTACGTCTTTCCTTTTGTTGAATGCTGAGAATTCACCATCCCCTGAGGCTCCACAGAAGCATCTCATATTTCATTGTCACAAGTCTGTCTCCCAGTTTCCTAGATATCCACACCACAGAACCACTTTTCTTCACTGTTCTATTACCACCTTCCAAAATGCAAACATTTTCAAGGTATCACTCAGCTCTGAGTCATTTGACTAAAGCTGAAGATGCTTCTGGTCACAGTTCTCCTCTCTTCACTGCTACTGTCTCTTTTCCTTTGTTTTACTGGAGGTCCACAGGGTAGGAGGCCTTTCCACTTTTTAACGGAAAATACTGGATCCTGAAACCTATATAATTTTATTAACCAATGTCATCCCAATACCTTCAATAAAATAAATAATTAAATAATAAGAATAAATTAATTAAAAAATCTGAAACAAAAAAAATAAGCAAGAAAAAAAAGATAATACTAGATACTCTGCAATGCCTCGGGGTCTCTGAAAGGGAGTCCTAGAGATGGCAGTAGGGTCCTTGAGCAGGCTGTGAGTCTCAAAGCAATGTTCCCCCAGGCTAGGCATACACACACTGCACTTCCTTTCACCTCAAGCATTGCTCTGTCCTCCCTCTACCACCCCATCCCCTCGGCATTATGCTTCTTTCACATTTATAATGTTTTGTTTTCATCTTTTCTAACTGACAGATCGCTTTCTCTAATTCTCCCACCACTGAAGTTCTGTAAGAAGCTAAGTATCACTTCTCAGGCTTTTCCTCACACTAGCCTGCACGCCCCCCTCCCTTAGTCTTTGTTTGTGGTCTACTCAAGCTTATGCTCCACGGACCTACTTTTCCCTAGGCAGCTACACACACACCCTTCTACTCTGCTGGTTTCCATCATTAAAACCCTTCCCATACATTGAAGCAAGTCTCACTCTTTCTTAGCTCTCTTCTCAAAACACAGCTTTTCAACAAAAAAACTTTCTGGGCTCAGGAAAAAATGAAAGATTCCTTAGAAATGTCAACATTGTTAAACAAGTTTGGGCTGCAAATCTTTGTCTGGGAATTACATGTTAGTCATATAACATAAATTAAATATCACACTGATGATGAGCTGTTACTGAGGGAGCAGGTTGGCAGCAAACTGAAGAATTTCCATGTAAGCGAGGCATTCAACCAAGTAGGGATTGTACTCTTTCTGACCCTGAAAATGATCTCAGTAAAGGAGTTACAGGGACCAGTGTGAACAGGAAATGGTTACTTTTTTTTTTCATTTTGTGAAAAGCTGGGTGTTCCTCTGATAGTAATAATACAACCAGAGTCATCCAACTCACGCTAGTTGTGTACCTACTGCATATAAGTACTATGTGAAGGCCTGGGTGTGCCAAGAAAACTGTTGTGCTTCTGAGGGACTCCACTGACGTCAGAGGGAGAGGCACAGGAGTTAAAGGATGATGGGTATAAGTGCTACAATAAAGATATGCATTGGGGCTGTGTATGCCAAGAAAGGGCACACCTAATTAACAAGGGAAAGTAACAAACTAAACTGAGAGGAGGGAGGTCCCCAAGGAACGGAAACATTCAAGCAGAGTCAGGAAGCCAGGAAGATTCTGCCAAGAGGATTGAGGATGGGAGGGTATTTTAGGCTTGTCTGTGTAAATCACCCACGATTCCTGTTGACTCCTGGGAATGCTGGTAGGGTAGGTGAGGTTTAGACTTCATAATGCGTAAGAGTAAGGGGAGAGATGGAGGATGAGGCCAGAGGGATAAGCAAAGGGTGTCAAACTTTTAAGCCATAATCAACTTCATGACCTACAGTAAAGGATTTTGACAGAAGTTAGTGAGATCCATGAGCATCCCTTGTTATACAGTGCAAATACTGCTAACTTACTGAAGTTTTTTCATTAATATGAAGACCTTGACTCTAATGAGGATTGTTTTTCTCTTCACTGATTTGGTTAAAATAAAACAACTAGGGTTGATAAACTTGTGAAAGGTTTTAAAATTAATTTAAAACCCTAGAAAAAAACTTTTGGCAGAAAAACTTTTGTATTTAGTTATTTCACCAAAAACCTAGTGTTTAAAAACACCTTAAAATGATGTGACTTCTGGTCAAGATGGAGGTGTAAGTAGACACACTGTGCCTCCTCACACAACCAAAAGAAGGACAACAACCATTTAAAAACAAAAAAAAACCAACCAGAACTGACAGAAAATTGAACTGTATGGAAGTCCAACAACCAAGGAGTTAAAGAAAAAATATTCATCCAGACTGGTAGGAGGGGCGGAGACACGCAGGCGAGCAGACAGAACTCATGGCAAGGTGGTGGATGTGCGCAAGGCAGCGGCTGGCTGGCAAGGCAGCAGCTAGTGGAGTTGGTGGTCTCACATTTGCATGCAGATACACCAGGAAAAACTATAGGGGAGCAAGACAGACCATGTTGCCCAGAGCTCCGGCCAGGGGGGAACAAAGTCGCAAACCACTCATTGAAAACACCTGTGGCGGTCAAGACGGCAGTGGAAAAAACTCCCAGCCTAACAGGAGAGTTCGCTAGAGAGACCCACAGAGTCCTAGAATGTACACAAACCCACTCACATGGGAATCAGCACCAGAAGGGCCCACTTTGCTTGTGAGAAGCCAGGGAAGTGACTGAAAACTGGCAGAGAGTGGAGCAAGCACCACTGTTCCCTCTCAGACCCCTCTCCCACATAGTGTCTCAAGGTAGAGAGGGATATTCCGCCCTGGTGAACGCCTAAGACTCCACCCCTCAATACAAAACAGGTGCGTGAGGGAAAAAAATGGCCCAAGTGAAAGAACAGATGAAAGCTCTAGAAAAAATACAACTAAGTGACGAAGAGATAGCCAACCTATCAGATACACAGTTCAAAACACTGGTAATCAGGATGCTCACAGAATTGGTTGAATTTGGTCACAAATTAGATGAAAAATGAAGGCTATGCTAAGCAAAATAAAGGAAAACATACAGAGAACCAAAAGTGGTGGGAAGCAAACTGCGATTCAAATCAATGGAGTGGAGCAGAAGGAAGAAAGAAACATTCAACCAGAACAGAATGAAGAAACAAGAATTCAAAAAAATGAGAGGCTTAGGAACCTCCAGGACATCTTTAAATGTTGCAACATCTGAATCATAGGGGTGCCAGAAGGAGAGGAGGAAGAGCAAGAAATTGAAAACTTATTTGAAAACATAATGAAGGAGAAGTTCCCCAATCTGGCAAAGGAAATAGACTTCCAGGAAGTCCAGGAAGCTCAGAGAGTCCCAATGAAGTTGGACCCAAGGAGGAACACACCAAGGCACATCATAGTTACATTAGCCAAGGTAAAAATGAAGGAGGGAATCGTAGAAGCAGCAAGAGACAAAGAGACAATTACCTACAAAGGAGTGACCATAAGACTGTCAGCTGATTTCTCAAAAGAGACCTTACAGACAAGAAGGGGCTGGAAAGAAGTATTCCAAGTAATGAAAGGGAAGGACCTACATCCAAGATTGCTCTATCCAGCAAAGCTTTCATTTAGAATGGAAGGGCAGATAAAGTGCTTCCCAGATAAGGTCAAGTTAAAGGAGTTGATCATCACCAAGCCCTTATTATATAAAATGTTAAAGGGATTTATCTAACAAAAAGAAGATAAAACTATGAACAATAAAATGACAGCAAACTCACAGTTATTAACAACCACACCTAAACCAAAAACAAAAGCAAATTAAACAAACAACTAGATCAGGAACAGTATCACAGAAATGGAGATCACATGGAGGGTTATCAACAGGGGAGTGGGAAGGGGAGGGAGGGGGAAAAGGTACAGAGAATAAATAGCATAAATGGTAGGTAGAAAATAGACAAGGGGAGGTTAAGAATAGTATAGGAAATGTAGAAGCCAAATAACTTATATGTATGACCCATGGGCATGCCCTAAAGGATGGGGGGAATGTGGATGGGAGAGGGTGTGCAGGGTGGAGGGGAATAAAGGAAGGAAAATGGGACAAATGTAATATAATAATCAATAAGATGTATTAAAAATAAGATGTATTAAACATTGACTAGTTTAAAACAGATTCTGCTGGGGAGAAAATAAAATAGTTCTGTTAAAAGAACAGGAGGATGATTTAGATGCCCCGCCAAAATAGAGGTGTAGGTAGATATACTTTGCTTCCTCGTACAACCAAAAGAAGGATAACAACAAATTTAAAAACAAAAACCACCAGAACTGCCAGAAAATCGAACTGTATGGAAGTCTGACAACCAAGGAGTTAAAGAAGAAACATTCATCCATACTGGCAGGAAGAGATGGGCAGCTGAATGGTAGAGGATGAATCGCAAGGTGGTGGCTGGTGGACAGGGCTGGCAAGGCAGCAGCTGGTAGACCAGACGGCCCCAAGTCTACATGTGGATAAACTGGTAGGAACATCTGGAGAGCCAGACAGACTGAGCAACCCAGGGTTTTAGCACTGGGCAAATAAAAACCTCAAAAGCTCTGGCAGTACAAACCTATGGAGGATGCAGCAGCAGAAGAAACTGCCATTCTCATAGGAGAGTCTGCTGGAGGGGCACACAGGGTCCTAGAACATCCACAAGCCCACCCATGTGGGAATCAGCACCAGAACAGCATCTGAAAAGGTGCAATTTGTGTATGGGAAGTACCAGAAGTGACTGAAAGAGGGTGAGAGGGGAGCCAAGTGGGATTGTTCCCTCTCTGACCCCTCCCCTACAGACAGCACCACAACATAGTGAAGTGGGTTGCTCTGTCTTGGTGAATACCTAAAGCTCCACCCCTTACAACCTAACAGGTGCCTATAGACAAAGAAACATAGGCCAAATGAAAGACCAGATTGCAACTCCAGAAAAAGAACTAAGTGACACAGAGATAGGCAACCTATCAGATGAAGAGTTCAAAACACTGGTAATCAGGATGCTCACAAAAATGATTGAGTATGGCTGCAAAATAAAGGAAGAAGTCTATACAAAGGGAGATAAAGGAAAATATACAGACAACCAACAGTGAAGGGAAGGAAACCAAGACTCAAATCAATGCTTTGGAACAAAGTGAAGAAATATGCATTTAACTAGAACAGAATGAAGAAATAAGAATTCAGAAAAATAAGGAGAGGCTTAGGAACCTCTGGGACTTTAAACATTCCTACATCCAAATCATAGGGATGCTAGAAGGGGAAGAGAAAGAGCAAGAAATTGAAAACTTATTTGAAAAAATGATGAAAGAAAACTTCCCCATTCTTGCAAAGGAAATAGATATACAAGTCTAGGAAGCTCAGAGAGTCCCAAACAAGTTGGACCTAAAGAGGAACAACACCAAAGCACATCATAATTAAATTGCCAAAGATAAAGGATAAGGAGAGAATCCTAAAAGCAGCAAGAGAAGAGAGTTACCTACAAAAGAGTTCCCATAAGACTATCAGCTGATTTCTCAAAAGAAATCTTGCAGGCAACAAGGGGCTGGAAAGAAGTATTGAAAGTCATGAAAAGCAAGGCTCTACATCCAAGATTACTTTATCCAGCAAAACTTTCATTTAGAATGGAAGGGCAGATAAAGTGCTTCCCAGATAAGGTCAAGTTAAAGCAGTTCATCATCACCAAGCCCTTATTATATAAAATGTTAAAGGGACTTATCTAAGAAGAAGAAGATAAAAACTACATATAACAAACTCACAACTATGAACAGGTGAACCTAAAAAAACAAAAACAGAAGCAAACTAAGCAAACAACTAGAACAGGAAGAGTATCACAGAAATGGAGATCATAATGGAGGGTTATCAGTGGGGAGGAGGAAAAGAGAGAATGGGGGGAAAGGTACAGGGAATAAGAAGCATAATTGGTAGGTACAAAATAGACAGAGGGGGATTATGAATAGCGTGGGAAATGGAGAAGCCAAAGAACTTTTATGTATGACCCATGGACATAAACTAAAGGTGAGGAGAATGCTAGAGGGAATGGGGTACCAGGTGGAGGGGGATAAAGGGAAAAAATAGGACAACTGTAATAGCATAATCAAATATATATACTTAAAAAAGAATAGGAATATTATTTAAAATTTAGTACAAAGCTACAGTAATCAAGACAGTGTGGTACTGGCATAAGGACAGACATATAGAAATAGAATTGAGAGTCAAGAAATAAACCCTCACATTTACTGTCAACTTCTTTTTGACAAGAGTATCATGAAAATTAAATCAGGATTGAATAGTCTTTTCAACAAAGAGTCCTGGGCTAACTGGATCTGCACATGCAAGAGAATAAAGTCAGACCCTGACCTCACATCACACACAAAACTCAAAATGGGTCCAAGACCTAAAAATATAACTAAAGTTAGAAAAAAATAAATACAAAGCTTCATGGTTCTGGATTTGGCAATGGTTTCTTCAATGTGACACTAAAAGCACAACAATAAAAAGAATAGATAAAACAGACATCATCAAAATAAAAAAAAAAACTTTTCTCTTTCAAAGCATAAAATCAAGAAAGTAAAAAGACAATCCATAGAGGAAGAGAAAAAGCTTGCAAGTCATATACCTGATAAGAAGCCTATAACTAAAATATGCAAAGAACTCCTAAAAGTCAATAATTAATAGATACCCCAATTAAAATATGGGCAAAGAATCTGAGTAGGTATTTCTCCAAAGAAGATATACAAATGACTGACAAGTATATGAACAGATACCATTAGCTTTCAGGAAAATGGAAATCAAAACCATAATGAAATACCACTCTACACCCACTAGGATGTCTATAATCAAATTGACAAATAGTAAAAATATAGTGGCAGGAATGTGGAGAAAATGGAACCATCATATACTTCTGGTGGGAATATAAAATAGTGCAGCCACTTTGGAAAACAGTCTGGAAGTCCCTCAATGTGCTAAATACAGAGGCACGAGATTACGTTGAAATTCCATCCTTAGGTATATACTTATGAGAAGTTAAAACACATATCCACTCAAAAACCTGTACAAATGTTCACAGTAGCATTGTTCATGATAGCTAAATAGTGGGAACAACCCAAATGTTCAACCGATGAACAGATAAACAAAAATGTAATATAATCATTCAATGGCATGTTATCTGGCAATATAAAAGTAAAGTACTATGAGTGCTACAACATGGATGAACCTTGAAAACGTTATGCTAAGTGAAATAAACCAGTTACAAAGAATAATATAACATATAATTCCATGTATATGCAATGTCCAGAATAGGCAAATCGACAAACAGAACATAGCCTGGTGGTGGCCTAGGGTTGGTGGGTGGGGAGCAGGGCACTGGGGCAAAATGAGGAGTTACTGCTAATAAGTTTATAGAGTGATGAAAAAGTTCTAGAAGTGATTCTAGTGATGGTTGCACAACTTGGTGAGCATATAAAAATCACTAAATTGTATATTTTAAGTGAGTGAATTGTATAGTATCTCAGTAAAACTTGTTATGATGAAAAGTTTCTCAGCTAAATGGATGCAAACTCTCAAACTCTCAAACTCTCAAGAATGCAAACTGTTCTGCATTCTTAAAGCCCAACATCACATATGAAGAATAATGCTTTCCTGCAACTGAAAATGTCTGAGACCTGTAGAATGGGATATATGATCATTTGGTCACCCTGGCAAATGCTAAGAGGCTACAAAGAAGCAATTAATGCTTCCCATCATCTTACTAGATTCAACATTTATGCCGATGAGCATTTGATGTGTGAATCCTACAATTCTCCAACAGTAGGTCTCCAAGCCCCACAGCTATCATAATTAAATTTCATTGGTGTCATTTAGTCTATTAGAATACCATATTACTACTACAAGCCCCTAAAGTTCAGCCTAGTTTTTACTTTTCTAAAGAGACAGGGAAAAAAGATATAATAAAGCTAGAAATAGTAAAAAAAAAGTATAAAAAAGCCTCCTTATAACAGGACTATTTATAAATTTTGTCACTGTTGTTAATAAGAAGTTAATATTTTACTAAACTTAAGATAAACTTACACTACACAAAAATCTTAGTTTTCCAAAAGTTCACATTACCTTGAAAGGAAATGCAGAAGCTATTTTATTTTCAAATATATCTTATAAAGAAAGAGTTGCTAAGTGTTTCAAAAATGTTTTCTATTTAAGAGAAACCTTTATAAGTCATTCTTATAAATAATGAGAAATTTCTTTTCCCTCAAGGGAATAATTTCAACCTCACTGTTTCTAAGAATATACAGGGTTAAAACTGTGTAAAACAGATTTTCTCACAGTTGGGGGAGAGCAAAACACCGCAAATAGGAAACCAGACAGCTAGGGGGTCAAAACACTAAACTTCCAGGTCAGACTTCTGGTTGCAATTAAGTAAAATTCCTTCAAATATTTGTAAGGAAATCATATTTTTGGTGTCTCCTTTCAGGCCTTGTAACCATTACAGTCTTTAGTAGCGACTTGTATTTGTAGGTATATCCAGATTATTATTAAAGACACACAGAGACACACAATCACACACATTTACCTGTACACACACACCGATCTCTGACCCTAGAACTGCAATTTGATCTTGGCCTCAAAGTTGAGACCAGCATCTGTACTAGGCATTCATTTTTTTGTGTTTGAGATTATGTGGAGCTCGTTTGGTTTTTGCTTAATGTAGACAGATAACTTTCTCAAGACATTTCACAAAATAGGTTAAGCCAAGTTTCCTATTAAGTAAATAGTTCATGGTCAAAGAGTTAAAATAAATTTGAAAGTGACTAGAGTTTAGGCTCTGGGTCATGACAGCACTGTGGCAGAACAACAAATACAAACAAGCCCCACAACTAACTGTACCGAGCAGTTACTAAATATGCCTCTACTCAACTTCCTGGGGACGGCCCGGGGTTCGCGATGCTTCACAAACACCCGCCTCACTCAGAAGTCTGCGGCAAATTCACTTAGAGACAATATAAGTGTCTACTCTACCAAAGGGGATGGATTCTCCCTGCCCAGTTTACAACAGTTGTTACAGTGAATATAAAATTGTTTTGATTATAAACAATTGAAAAGGTAAACCGAATATGGTAAGTATAAAAAATATAATTTTAGACTCCCCACTTTTGTTCTAAATAAGTACAATAATTAGGGTGCCATATTAGGGAATTTGAAAATGAAAGCTCTGATTTTTAATCAGCATTTGCATTGCAGTCACCAAAATTCCCTAGCGAATCTCACTCCCAAAGCATTTTAAACCAGCGTGTTCTCCTACACTGGAGTCTCTTCACTTGTCCTCTGTACCCTTCAAAGTGAAAGGTTCTTAATTTTCTAGTTATGTAATGTGTGAGATAACTACTATCTGTTTTCTCTCTCAAGTGTCCCAATGGCTATTAATATCAGTGATGTGAAACTCACTTATTACAAATTTTAAAATCTTGGCATTGTGATTGGAGAGCTGGCCAAAGGAAAATAATTCAAAGGGAACATACAAGCTGGTAAATGCTATAGGTAGTTCCCAGACATCAGAGGGCTACTGCTACAGCGTAACGACCAGAGACCTCCAAGACACAAACAGTGTATGCCCAGTTAACTAGTTTCCACTATACCTTGTCATCTCACACGTTAAAAAATCATATGCAGTGTCTCTGGGAAAAGGCGACAGCTTTATGAGTAGTGGGAGTGGAGAGGTTCCTCATTAGTATCTGTCAAACACGGGAGAGGTTGCTGCTACTTAAAACTCTATCTGGGATGTGCCAAAGGAAAGTACAGCCTTATGGGGACCTCACTATTTTTTTGCGCCTCCTCCCCCTCACCCAAGACACACACACACACACACACACACACACAATGTTGCAGCCAAACCATTCAGACAATATAAAGTCAGTGCTCCAGCAGACACGTTCCCAAAACGCTAGAATAAACCACAATATCCACCGAGTGAGCTGGGAGAACTACAGGCCTCCCATCCAGCTGTTACCATTTGAAATATTGTGACAAAACCAATGGATCACCACGGACCAATAGAATGGTTTTACCTCATCTCTATGATCAATTTAATAGGCAAGTGACGTTCTCTCCCATTACTTCTCCCACTCCTAGCAGGGCAGAAGTGCCTACCAGTTCTACCTAACCCCCAAGCGGGATTTGTCTTTGAAATATCTAGTAATAAATCATCAGTCTTCAAAGAGCTAGTGAATGGGCAGGACTCTCAGCCAATTAGGGCAACTCCTAAAAAAAGTCTTACAACCACCATTTAATCAAAAGATCTTTCTAGAATCCAAGCAATCTGGATTCTACAAATTCAGAAAGTTTCTTGGACTTTCCAGTTTCGGAATAGGCAGCAATCTGGGAGCAGAGAGTCTTCACATAAATGTGAACAGGCCCAAGCAGACTCAAAAGTAATGCTGGAGCTGTGACGCCATAAAAGCCCCCAAACAACGGGCTTTGCAATTTGAGACTAAACAATGGCGACACAGACTTTGTTTTACAAGGGAAAATCCTTGTCCTCTTTATGAGTGGGTCGGTGGTTAAGGGAGAAGGGCAAAGTGGGAGAGAAAGCAGTTTATTCACAGGTGAGTAGAGCCAGTCCAGTAAGGTCTAAGCTAACACTGAAAAGGTCTTGTAGGTGGTTCAAATCGTCACCCTCTTGGTGTGGTAAAAATGCGGTAACATATTTTGAAGGTTTGTACATCAAGTTTTTTTTTTTGTTTTAATTTCTTGTAAAATTAAAAAGTAAACAAAAAATCAGTCATTGCTATTCTGGCAATGCCCATAACAGGTAACTATAACAAGTCGCAACATTATCCTTAAAAGTTCAGGTATTTTGATTTCTTTTCATTTAATGGAATAATTTATTAGCCAAGTCTCCCCAGTTTTTGAGAATGCAAAGTGCCGTGTGTTGTCATTGCTGCTTTACCACACCTTGTGTTATCATTGCTACTTTAGCACACTTTTTGTCAAAAGTATAAAACTTTTAGTTTTACAAATTGCCCATTCCTGGAAAAATAATCTTTGCTGAAACTGTGGCATATTCATCAGAACCCTTAGAGGCACTTGTTTTTATTGTTGCCCTTTTAAGCTTCTCATGTGTGGATGAAAGGCTAGAAATGTTTTGATTGAGTACATTATGGGAAGAAATGTAAATAATAACTAAAGCTATTGAAACACATGTGTAAAGAGAAAACATATGTTTCCTCCACTGTGCCCTAGGATAGGTCTAGTGAAATCCATTTCTATTCATAAAGAGCTGTGAATAGAAGAAACAATGTCTAAATATTAAGAATAGTTACCAGAACATCAGAAAATTAAAAATATGTTGTGTTGTTCACTGCTTATAAAACCTCCTGAGTGCCCAGTCCTTCCCCTTTCAGCCATGCATGTCCGACTCTGAGAGGCAGAGGAGTCCCTGCATCGCCATGCCTGTGACTGGAGGGTGGTTCCGCTCCTGTAATGGGCATGCAGAACTACGGGGACGAATGCCAATGCTCATGGCAATGGCTGACACATTAAAGTGACTGTTGAGGTTAGCAGTATTTGCCAAGGGCCTGTGTTTTGTCAGGGTTACTTATTGAATGTACAATAATTTTTATTCCTGCTGATGTGTAAGAAACAAAGGTTAATGTTAATGGGTAAGGATGGTGATTCAGGGCAAGATTTCACTGTCCTCTCTGAAAATGCCTGATGGTTTATATGGAGGAAGGGCTGGGCTCAAAATAAAAAGTGTTTCACTTCCAAAATTTATTTTAAATAGGAAAAGGCCCTGTTTTCAATGGGCTAGGAAAATAAACACAAACCGAAACAAACAGCACATCCACAAATCTGCACCCATGGGGACAACGAGGAGAAGGGCTCACAATCAAGCCTGTGTCTGCAGAGCAGAGAAAGCTTTCTTTGGCAGGTACCAGGCATCGGGTGTGGGGGGAAGGAGGGGAATATTTCTCAGACAGAGGGAAGAATAGGAAGAACTTGCTTGCTTTGGCAATTCTCATCTTTTTCTTCTCCTGTTATGTGAACACCCACTGATTTCCTAACATGGTGGTAATGTGCCCCACCACAGAATGCTGCGTGGGTGTCGATGAAGAGAGAGGAAGCCTGGTAATTCAGCCCCAAACATTCACAGAAGGTACCTTGGATGCCCCAGCGGAACAAGGAGACAGCTATACACTTTGGCTGGAGATTTAAGCTAAGATTTTAGAGGAGTGTTCAGCTTCGAAGAAAAGCCAAAGGGCTGGGGGGAGGGGAGTAGGGAGGTGGAGTAACCACTGCAAACAGAAACCACAATACCCAGGAAAATTTAATTTATTTTATGGCATTTTCCAAAGGACTGGGTTTCTTAGATGTTAACTGCAAGAAAACGGCTATACAGAATAGAATAATAGGCAGTAAAAATTTTACTGCTCCACAAACACAAAAATGCAGTGAACCCTTTGTATCTAGACAATGCATTGAAGTAAGTGTTTGGAGCGGGAAGATGAGCTCCGTGTTGGAGTCTATCTTTCCCTTTGCAACTTGTGATCAGAGAACAGGAGATATAAAATCTAAAATAGAGATATCTACATGGTAGTTCAAGCAAGACAATGCTTAGTTTCCCCGTGGTTAATTTAAAGACAGCTTGGTTTTCATGATTAGAGAAAAATTTTACTTAAAGAACACACACACACACACACACACACACACACACACACACACACACACACTCTTCTAGTTATGTGACCCTGAGCACAGTGCTAGAACCCTGAGTCTGGCGCTCCTCTTTAGAAAAGGGTTAAGAATGCTGGCTGGCAATGGCTGCCTCCAAAGACCTGCCATGGCTATGTGGGAGATCCAGCACCTAGCAGACTGAAGCTCAGTAATAGGTAGGTAGTAACACTCAGGGACATGAGCATTATTAGGATGGGGAAGAGCTGGAGGGAAGGGGATGTTCAGTCCCTAGCTAAAGAAAGGTCAGAAAATATTGCACCTAATCTTATACTGGGGAAGGATGTGGTTTTGACTTTCTGAAAACCAAATGAGAAAAACCACCTAATAATTTTTAATTTACAGACCACTTTCACCTCTGCCTTTTGTTGAAGGGCAAAGAGATATTGCAATGGAAGCATGCCACAAAGGCTTGGCAAAGAAACACATGACCAGTGAGTAGAAACTATAATTCATTTCTTTACCTCTTCCAATGTGTGGTTTCCTCCTGAGTAAGACTCCACACTGGGTGCTGAACAGGACAAGACCCTTATGCTCTGGGAGTTGGGGAACAGTGAGTGCTGCTAACAGTCCAGGGTGGACCAGGCAAATAAGAAAGGAAGAACCAGCTTCTTGAGAAAGACCATGCATGGAATCAGATAAAGCTCCTCAGGAGAAGTAACTACTGAGCACCTGCCTGTAGGATGATAAGGAGCTGGTCCTGTGGAGTGAAAAGAAAAGAGAGTTTCAGGGAAAAGCAGCAGCATGTACAAAGGCCCAGAGGCAAGAGAGCAGTATATTCAGGGCCCATCAGGCTACAATGACAAGCTGATAAATGACTACAGGAGCTTTCTGTAGAACAGGGTTGCCTGGCCAAAGCTATCTGGGACCACTGAATATCCTCCACGTAGGGAAGAGAGGCTCCTCCTGAACTCAGCTTTCCAAATTCTGGCTACAGAGCCGCGCAAGTCTCTGGGTACCAGGTAGTTGGCTTGCCAAGCATTCTCTTGATAGCCAGCCTGCTTGGTGCCTGAAACTGGGACTAAAATGTTTGCCACCTCCATCCTTACAAGATCATCTTCATGCTTGCTCAGTAAAAAGGTTGATCAGTGGGAAAACTGGGGTCCCTCTGCTGGAACGCAGCTACCAGGTACATGGAATTGTACCCTGGCCAAGCACACCTAGCTAAGGCATGTGAGAGCAGATGATCTGTGTGCATGCTGATCTGTGTACCACTGTCAATCTGTGCCGCGCGAGTGCCGTGTTCCCAGAGAACCTCGGCATAACGGTAGAAGCCCAATGTAGGGAGAACTCTGCTCTCAGGGCCATTTCTCTGCTATCAGGGTGGATGGCTACCTTGGTAGCTAGGGATACCCCTCAGGAAGTGAGAAATAGTTGCTGGGAGGGATGATAACCAGGACAGGCAGGTTGTCTGTAGGCCTTCTAAGCCCAAGAGAGGGTGGGTCAACCTGATAATGAGGTTGCCCAAAATTCGCAGTCAACTAAAGAGGGCCATGACCAAAAACCTTGGTAGGAACCCTGTCAATGGCCTGACTCACACATTTTTGGCTTATTGGCTAACTGATTATGCCCATAACTCAAAATAAGATGGAGAACACACTAAGGCTCTACCTAAACTGTATGTCATAGGCTGAATTATGTTCCTCCAAAACTCATATGTGAAGTCCTAACCCTTAGCACCTCAGAATGTGACTATTTGAATATAAGATCTTTAAAAAGGTAATTAAATTAAATGAGGTCATTAGGGTAGTCCCTTAATCCAATAACATTAGTGTCCTTTTTTAAGAGGAGGAAATTAGAACACAGATCTATATACAGATGGAGAACCATACGAAAACACCAAAGGATGATACACAGAAATCTGGCTTCGGTTAATCTCACAAAGGGCCCAGCAAGTTCGTGAAAATGTCTAGCTGCTTTCTCAGTTGCTGAGTATATAACTGGAATACATTTATTCTGATAAAATGCACATGAATTCCATGTCTCATGGAGGGAGTGTTATTATGGTAATGGAAGGTCAGAAAAAAGTCTCTGGAGTTCCCCTCTGCATCAGAACTGTAAACTAAAAGCAGTATTGATCTCTAGGAAATCAAAGAGACTATGCCACCATCAAAAACTCAAAATGCCTAAGAACATATTTTTTCATATAATTTTCTTATTTAACTGGCTTCTTTGGCCTAAGCAGAAGACACATAGATGCTGGAGAATTATGGGGGATTACTGTAGGTTTAGTTAAGCATGGATTCTTCTAGGGGTGGTCTCTCAGCTGGAGCACTATAGCACCTAGCATCAGCAATAGATGGTAAAATCTGAGGTTTCTATCAAGTGATCAGAGAACTCAGAAGCAAATTTCTATCTATGGAATGTATACCACACAATTTCACTGTTGTTCCTCATTGCTCTGTTAACATTCTGCTTCAATGATATGATTAGTCCACAGGGATCTTGATTATCTCAATGCCTTATACAATACTGTTCTGGTTTACTATATTGAAGGCATTATGGTAGGACTTATAGGTCAGAAGGAGGAGGCATGCACTCTAGATGTCATGCTAGGACATAGGCATGTCATATATGGTGACAGATAAAACCTATAAAAATACAGTTTCTAAATATCCAATGGTCTGGGGCGTGTGAAAGAGTACATTCAAAAGAGAAGTTAAGTTTTTGTACCCCTCCTACCACTAAGAAATAAGCACAGACATTGGGGGGTATGTTTGTTTGCATGTTTCTCTGACCTACATACATGATCCGAAAGGTTGAATGCCCAGTTTACCAGCAGAGAAAAATCTGTGCCTGGTTTATTAATGTCCCTTTCCAACAGAGGCTATCAGCCGGAAGTGAATGAACGTGATGATATAACCTTACTTGGCATAAAGAAGAAAAATCTGACCAGTGGGCAGAATAGTGAGTAGTATATTTGGGGTCCATTTGGGGCCTGAACGGAGAGAGAGCCTGAAACAGAACTCAGAAGGCACAGTGACAAGGACATTAGGGAGAAAGTCAGGCAAAGTGAAAGTAGTTGTATCTTATGTGAATATTCTCCAAAAGGCTGCATTAAGGAGAAATCCTTATAAAGAGCTGGACAAGATGACCTGCCCCAGGGATCCTGGCCAGTCTCTTTCCCCAGCTCCCAATTTACCTGCTCAAAGGGCTCCTGAGCCATGTGGCCATGGGTGGCAAGGAGGAACAACATGCTTGGACTGAACAACACAAACTTAACTTCATCAAGGGTGAGCTCTGCCAAGCACTCAATTTGTCAGCAGCAGCAATTAATACGAGTCTCCCCACCAGCTCTCACATCACAGGGAGATGGACTAGCAGTGGCGAGTAGACTGTATTTGACTTCTTTCATCACAGATAAGGCAGTAACTTATCCTCACTGGAAAGGCCCCATCGGGATTTGAATGTGTCCTTTTTGCCCGCCATGTTTCTGCAAGCCACATCATCCATGGACTCACTGAAGGCCTCATTCATCGTAACCACCACAGTGCTTCTGATCAAGAAACTCATTTTGTAAAATAAGGCAGTGGGCTCAAAATTCAATGATTCTACCAAGCAACTGAGCAAAGTTCAAATGCAGCTGGCCTTTTACCACGATGGGAAGGTCTACTGAAATTTAGTTATGATACAAATGGCAAGGCAGGGCCTTGTAATGCTTAAGATAAAGTTATATTAACGTGGTCTGCCAACAAAACCATGTGTTCCCTTGGTCAAAATACATGGTTCCTGGAACCAGAAAAAGAAAATGGAAAGGTAAAGAAAACAATGACAACCTCACGAAGGCTGGGACAACTGGTGACTCAAATCCCTCATGAATGAAGGTCCAGATCACTTTGCCATGTAATGAATTCTGATCAGCTGACTTATTGGCTAAGGACAAAGGAAATATGAAATAAATGTTAGGGGAGGGAAGATAGCAATACCAGATATTTATTTCTTGTGACGGGTTACAGAAATTAGAATAGTAGCATCTCCCTATATTGTCTTTGTTGCAGTACCATGTATATATAGTCATATATTAACTAAGTTTTTGGCTTTCTGTTTCTTTACTATTTTATTCAAGGTACGTTGACAATAGTTAAGGACTTAGTCAACAAATTAGCAAATACAGATTGTGAATGAACTAGTGAAATTAAACAGACATCACTCAGAAACCTTGGGCTTGGAACTAGGACTTGGTACTTTGGGTTATCTCTCTCGCAGGAGATGCTGAGCATATTTCCTTGTAGTTGGGAGAGTTGTGTAGTTGGCAACAGCTTGATGTTATTGTTTGGAAGTTTATGAAAGAGGAAAGCTTCAGGAGTTATTTGTAATTTGTGGCTACCCACTCCAAATTTTTGACCATCTCTTCCTGTATTTTGGTAACTTTCCACATTTTTTTAATTTAAAATTTTTTTTAAATCCTTACCCAAGGATATATATTTTTATATTGATTTGAGAGAGAGAGAGAAACACCAATAAATTGTCCCCTGAACCAAGTGGGGATTGAACCATTTTGGTGTACGGTACGATGCTCCAACCAACTGAGCCACCCAGCCAGGGCACTTTCCTTTGAGGATGCCCTGACCTACTGGGATCAAATCCTTTTGGTGTAAGGGAGGATACTCTAACCGACTGAGCCACCAGCCAGGGCACTTCCCACATTTTATATGTCCCACTTTCCTAAGGTAAATGATAAACATTTTGCATCACCTGGCTCACCTACAACTAGGGTACAGCCTTGTAGAAATCTTATAAGGAGCAGCCAGGGCTTCGGCCACATGCCAGACAATCTTCTGCAGGCAGGCAGCAGAGGCTGGTCCCTGGTTCTGAGCATCATAAACAGCAGCTGAAATGGTGCATATACCAAAACTGTCCCCACCTTGTGGCTGAGGCTGTGCTGATTGTGTAGCTTGAGAACGTGGCCGTCTGGTCCTCTCACACGTAGATCCTGTGAGCTACCTAATACTGTTAATCAGCTTCTGAAGAGCCAGACCCATTCTGGTTAGTCTCAAGCACAAATGAAATTAAATAAAGGATATTAGGCAACTAAGATTCTGGACCACAAAAGGTTTTAAGCTGGAGACTATTACATTTTTGTTTTCAAAAGGTCACTTTGGCAGCAGAGGTGTGGATGAGTTGGAAGAAAAATCAGGAGGCTGTGGCAAGAATCCAAGAGTTGTTAATAAGGGCCTTGACCAAGGGAACGACAATGGGAAAGAAAGAAAACGACAAACAACCCAATGTAAAGGTGAGCAAGGGTTGTAAATATTGAGTTCAGTCAATAAATACATAAAAACAGAAACATAAATAAAAATCAAAGAGCAAGAGATTTTTTTTTAAAGTGTCCTGTCAGACCTGCAAAAATTAAAAACACTGGTAACACCCAGTATTGGCAAGGCTAAGGGGAAAAATATTAATGAGGTAGAATTGACAGAAATTGACAGTGAAGTCTTTAAAAACACGTTCTTACATTAATTTTTACTGAATCTATTGGAATAACATTTCAGGCAACCTGAAAAAGATAAGGTTACTAGCAAATGTCTGTGCTATGCTATTTGCTGTTTGAGTTTATGAATAGTCTTTGTATTCCTTTATATTATATGACTAAGGAAATGGTCCCATAGCCATTTATGCTGTTTTTTTAGAAAGAAACCTCAAGAGCACAGAAAATTACCTTTATGAGTATAATCAACAAAGTTACCAGCCTAGAGACTTCAGTTCAACCAGCATTAAGTGCTAGGTATCTGTGCCACCATAAGGTGTATTACTGTTACATGGATTTGTAAATGAAAAAGAAACATGTGCAACTGAGAGAAGATATTCAATTTATAAAAAAGCATGAATCACCCACATTCATCCAAACCACCAATACAGTAATGACAGCTCTTTCTAGTTTTAGGGATCATGAGACACAGAGTTGAATGCTGAGGAGGAAATAGGAAAGGCCTTATGGTTAGTGGCTCTGAAATTACTTTTGAAAAAGACATTTAGATAAGATTACTGAAGCAGCTAAGAACAGGCCATTAGATCAACGTTTAGAGAGATGTCTTTGGCTCTGAGGAAAGAGTACAAGCATGTATCTAGCTCCTATTTTTTGTGAAGCTGTTAATAAGCAGTATAAGATAGCAGTATATCATTGTGTCTGTACACTTGGTCCCTGCATGTATGTGGGGCCTGCAACGTGATGAACCTTGGGCATCTGGGAAAAGCAATCCTGTGGTAGATGTGAGTGAACAATAATACCCTTACCTTTCAGAAATGAGTTACTTTAGTATGAGGTTAAGCACTTACAACTGCCAGCCTAGTTATCTGTTTATGCTCATGAGTTGCATAGCAAGGTACTGGAGAAGAAAAGAGGTTTTGAGGGTGGCAAAGAATCAATCTTCACCACTAAAAGGGAGGGAGAAAGGCAGGTAAACAGGTTATAAAACAATTATGGTGGGAGTGCAGATTGGTGCAGCCACTGTGGAAAGCAGTGTAAGGTGCCCTCGAGAAATTTAAAATGGAACTGTCTTATGACCCATTTTTGGGAATTTATCCGAAGAAACCCAAAACACTAATTCAAAAGAATATATACACTCCTATGATCATTGCAGTGTTATTTACAATCACTAAGATTTGGAAGCAGCCCAAGTGTCCATCCGTAAATGAGTACATAAAACAGCTATGGCACATTTACACAATGGAGTACTACTGGGCCTTAAAAAGAAGAAAGTTTTACCCTTTGCAACAGCATGGATATACCTGGTGAACATTATGCTATGTGAAATAAGCCAGTCA
The DNA here is from genome assembly GCA_004024845.1 of Tonatia bakeri. NCBI lineage: Eukaryota > Metazoa > Chordata > Mammalia > Chiroptera > Phyllostomidae > Tonatia > Tonatia bakeri. The sequence goes on along the minus strand of PVIA01001543.1, from coordinate 183,651 downwards.
GAGAAAGACAAGTATTATATGATTTTGGAATCTAATGAACAAACTGAACTAACATGCAAAAGAGAGACAGACTTATATAAAGAGCAGGCTGACAGATTCTGGATGGAGGTAGGAGGTAGAGGGATTTAGCAAAAAATTTTAAAAAAAAGGAGAAAGAACTCAAGTACACAGACAACAGTGTGGGGCGCTGAGGCAGGGTATAGAGGTGGAAGAGAGTAAAGGAGGGATAAATGGTAGTGGAAAATACAATTAAAAAACGTAAAAACAAACAAACAACCCCCCCCCCCCAACAATTACAATATAATGTGACAAACGTTATAAAAGTGTTTTAGGTGCCAGAGAGGAGAAACTAAAGACAACTCGGAGAAGTAGTATTTGAGTTGGGTCTTAAAGGTTAAAAAGGAGTCATCCAGACAAAGGGGAAACCTGTAAATGCAAAGGCACAGAGGTATATGGAATGTAAAATCGCAGGAAATAGGAAAGAGAGTAGCAGGAGGAGATAAAGCAGGATATGTAAGTTATGGCAGGCCTTGACCTTACTAGGAAGAGGAAAGACATAACCGTGCATGCAATTTATCACATGAACAAACACTTATTAAGTACCTACTGCCAGCCAAGAAATGTGCTCCATGCTGGAAATACAGTAGATAACAAAAGAGGCAGAACTTGTCTTTGGGTGGCTTACACATTTTGGAGAGATAAGACAATCAAATAGTGTGAACAAACGTTCAGGATGCTTGTGGTCCTGGAACAAGGAGACCTGTCAACAGAATAAGCTTCCTTAAGGAGTAAAGGAAGATTCTGAGCAAAGAGCTGAAGGAGGTATAGGAAAAGGGGAAGAAATGGGCAGAGGCTCCAAGACGAGCAGAACTGAGCTTTGGAAGAAAGAAGCTTGCTCTAGCTGGAGAAGTGGTACAAGATGAGGCTGGAGAGGTAGCCACCCCAGGTATCTTGGCCTTAGATTTTAAGAAATTACACCAACTGAACTGTTCACAGCAGGTGAGACATTGGCCACAGGAGATGCAAAGAAGCCAGCTAGGGGGTACAGGTGTCCAGGTGAGGCGGGAGGGTGGACTGGTTGGTGGCAGAAGAGAAGGGGACTAAGATGTGAACAAAAGGCATGGTCAGTTAAAGGTTAACTGTTATTAGAAGTAGGAAGGAGAGGAAAGATAATGCTTTCACACCAAGTTTACTTTCAAAGAGGGATACTTAGCACAATATTTTTCTAATCAGTGGTTGCATTAGCATCATCCTACCTCCTCCCACTGGCAATAAACTGTACTACTTATCTCACTACAAGGAAGTCCAGCATTCATCCTGCTGGTGGTCACTGAGACTCCATGAAGCAAATAAAGGATTCTTGTTTGGGGTTGTACAGTTAAATAAACCAAGTCAAAGGCAAATGACAAACTGAGAAAAATTATTTGCAACATATAACATACAGAGCATTAATATCCTCAACAAGCTCTTACAGACCAATAAAAATACAAACTTTAAACTAGAAATACTATAAAAATTTGCAGTTTACAAATATGTATATCATCAGGATATTTGCAGCACCATGGTTTACCACAGTGAAAATAAAATGTTGCATGCAACCTAAATGAGCAATCAATCAGAGAATGAACACCTAATGAAATCCTATGCAGTCATTAAAAATGATCATATGAACCCCCAAAATGGCCAAAACAATCTTGAAAAATGATAACTAAGTCAGAAGTCTCACACTTTCTAATTTCAAAACTCACTACAAAGCTATGGTAATGAAAATAGTGTGATAATAGCATAAAGACAAACATGTAGACCAATGGAGTAGAAAACAGAGCCCAGAAATAAACCCCTACTTTTATGATCAAATGATTTTTGATGAGAGAGTCAAGACCATTCAATGGCGGAAAAGACGGGCCTTTCAACAAATGATGCTGAAACAACTAGATATCCACCTATAAAAGAATGAAGTTAGACTCTTACTTTAAACCATATATAAATATTAAGTCCAAAGGGATCAGGGACCTAAATTTAAGAGCTAAATACATAAAACTTGTAGAATAAAAAAAAGCATCATGACATTGGTTTCAGCAATGACTTCTTGGCTATGACATCAAAACCACAGGCAACAAAAGAAGAAGTAGACAAATTGGCTACATCAAAATTAAAAACATGTGTGTGTCAAAGGACACTATCAAGAGAATGAAAAGGCAATCCCCAGAATGAGAGAAATATTTGCAAATCATGTATCTAATGAGAGATTAATATCCAGAATACATAGACAACTCCTACAACTCAAAAACAAAAACCACCACAAACAACCCAATTAAAAAATGGGCATAGGACATAAAGAGGCATTTCTCCAAGGAGGATGTACAAATGGCCAAGAAGCACATGAAAAGATGCTCAACATCACTACTTACTAGGGAAACACACATCAAAACCACAGTGAGGTATTACTTCACGTCTGTTAGGATGGCCATAATCAAATGAACAGAAAATAAATGTGAGCAAGGTTGTGGAGAAAGTGGAAGCCTCTTGTGCACTGTTGGTGAGAACACAGAATGGTACAGTTGCTATGGAAAACTCTCTGGCAGTTTCTCAAAAATATTAAACACAGAATTATCAAATGACCCAATAATTCTATTTCTAAATTAGGTATATACCCGAAGAAATGAAAGCAGGGACTCAACCAGATATCTGTACGCTGATGTTCACGCAGCTCATTCATTCACAACAAAGCTGGAAACAAGCTAACTATCCAACTACTTCATTGACAAATGAGTGGATAAACAAAATATATATTTTTATAGGTACAAGTCATATGCCACTTAATGACAGGGATCCATTCTGAGAAATGTGTCCTTAGGTGAGGCTGTCATTGTGCGAGCACCACAGTGTACTTACACAAGCCTGGATGGTACAGCCGACTACTATATGTGCTTTCCCTTTATACAACTGGAAGCACAGGTTTGCTTACGCCAGCATCACTACAAATAAGTGAGAAATTTGTTGTGTGCCAGGATGTGAGGATGGCTATGACATCACTAAACAAGAGGAATTGTTCAGCTCCATTATAATCTTATGGGACCATTATCATACATAGTCCACTGTTGACCAAAATGTCATTGTGGTACATGACCATATATTTACATATTAAATATATATATATATTTATTTATTTATTTTTAAAAGATTTTATTTATTTATTTTTAGAGAGGGAAGGGAGAAGGAGAGAGAGAGAAACATCAATGTGCAGTTGCTGGGGGACATGGCCTGCAACCTAGGCATGTGCCCTGACTGGGAATCGAACCTGCGATGCCTGGTTCGCAGCCCGCGCTCAATCCACTGAGCTACGCCAGCCAGGGCTATATTTATTTATTTACTAGTGGTTACCAAATATATACATTAGTAGAACAGTGACAGCCAGGGACTTGGGAAAGGAGTAATGAGTAATTACCCTTTAATGGGTAAAGAGTTTCAGTTTGGACTGATGAGAAAGTTCTGGAGGTGGATGGCGATGAAGGTTGCACAACAGTGTGAATGTACTTTACGTAACTAAATTATATACTTGGAAATAGTTAAAATGGTAAATTTTGTTATGTATAGTTTACCACAGTAAAATAAAGTTTTTTTAAATGGTGACTATGTGTTTTTAAAAGACTTCTGTACTATGTAAGGTGGAAAAAAATAAGTTATTACAAAATTATACAGTATGATCACTTTTTTGTTTAAAAACAAAGTTCTTGCCCACATGAGCCCAAGAAAGGCTTTGTTTTTCATCTTGGGGCCAGAACTGTGTTTTCCACCTGTGACAGAGGCTGGGGATCTGAGTATTTAGCTTTCTTCACTCCATAGGAGAAGGCTACAGCTGATGGACCAGGCCACTACCACACCAGAGATGGAGGAGTCAAAACCCGCTGTGTTCCTTTTCCTTTTGTATCAATTAGAGAGTGTGACTAGCCACATCTGCTCGGGTCCACAAAGAATGCTACAAAGAATGCAAGCTCCTGTGACATTTCCCAAGATTTATGCCACTACTAAGCGAAAAGCCAGAAAGTTATCACCTAATACAATATTGTTTGGTCTAAAAATTCCATTTGTTCGAGGTTTTCAGTTTGTGTAAAACTGTCTGCCTACATATCAGCTGTGCTGGGTAAACACTTTAGATCAAGTATGCCTTCAACAGGGTGTACTTAACACAATACCTTTCCTAAAGAGATGTATTAGCATAATCTAGTTCACAGTAGTCCAGCACTGTCCTCTGTGGATTAACACAGAGTTGACTGTATTTGTACCACAAAGAGTGCTATGAAATGCTGACTTAGGAAAAAAGACAAAAAGACAACAGACCAGAAAGAATAGTGGGTGGGAAGTCAGAAGAGCTGGGTCTGAGGTCAGACTTTGCCATTTGCCACCTGAAATACTCTGTCATTCAACATGTCACTGAATCTGTGTATCAGACTCTGGGCTAAAGTATGGTGAACAAAAGGGAGAATGAAAATGCCAAATATATAAGACAACCTGTCCTCAATAAAATGTCTTTTATTTGGGCAAGCCCTCTTCTCTTGCACATCTTTAGCTTCTTCACCTATAACTCAAAGACATTACCATTCCCAAAGTGTTATTAAGAAATAGGGCAGGATATTTCAACCTCAGTGCCCTTGACATTCGGGGCCACACAATGCCTTGTGCTGGAAGGGGTGGGGCGGGGGCGGGTAGGCTACCTTGTGCATTGTAGGATATTTAGTGGCATCCCTAGCCTCCACCCACTAGATGCCAGTAGTTCCTAGTCCACCACTCCCACCCCAGTTATGAGAACCAAAACTATCTATAGACATTACCAGATGTCCCCTGGGGCAAAATTCTCCCCAGCTGAGAACCTCTGAAATAGGGTGATATATACGAAAACATCTAAAAAAGCATAAAGCTTTAAATCAAGTCAGTATTAAAGTAGATCCATTTATAAGATTATTTCTTTAAAAATCCTTTTAAAAATTTAGTTTCCTTAGGAATGTTTTATTTTCTATTTTTATATATTTTGCCTACTGTTAAGTACCCTTCAGGGCTTTTTGGTTAATTTTCTGTACCCAAACAAAGCATCTTCATTAGAACATAGTTTTTACATGTGTCACTGTACTAACATGACAGTCAGAGTCAAACATAATTGCCATCTCTACAAAGCAGACGTTTTACCCAGAATCAAAGTACTCTGTGCCTACCTTTTAAGGACAATGGACTGGATCTTGTGAATTCTATATTTGATGGCTTGCGCTGTTTACGAACTTCCAAGTACTCCTTAACTCTCGAATCGATGGTTTCTTTTAACAGTAAACAGACCTCCTAAAGTAAATTAAAAAATTAGAGATAACTTTCTAATTTAATGCAATGCAAAAAAAGTCAACATTGTACACATTAAAAAGTCAACAGTGGACATTTCATTTTGCTTGCTTTTTTAATGAGTTATGAATGCTGAAAGTTTTATGTGCTCATGGATAACACTGCAGATGCAAATTTGCTATGAGGTTTGTTGGCTCACTCTGTGATCTGAGACATTCATTTAATTTTCCTCTGCCTTAGTTTCACATTTCTGAAAGGGAGATAAAACACCTCAATGTAAAAATTAGGGTCCCAAGGCGATGAAATCAGTGTGGTACTGGGTCAGTGAGAGCCTCAGGGAAGTGCCTACTGGGGCAGCCAGGGGACTGTGGATGAGGGAAGGAGCCAGAAGCCAGGGCATATTCAGAGGGAACCCTGACACCAACCAGTCAATGGGGGCAGCCCCCACGACTTCACATGGGGTAGGTACAAGGCACAGTGTCACCAGATCTTCCAATTTGTTTAAGAGCAACCAGAAACTGATATCTTATACAACAATTTCTCATTTTTCAAATGTGGTTCAAAAACCTTAAGATCTAAACACCACCATTTGTTTGTTTCTGGCCTCAGGTTTACAAATCTGTTTTTAAAAGGAATAGCATTGAGTAGTGGATTGAGTAGAGAACAGGAAATCAGTAATCTCATTTTTTTCCAGATTCTTGTTAATGATACTGTATATGCCCATTTGCTGTTGTGAAAACTGCACTATATTCACTTATTAATGGTGAAAATAATTTAAATTCTTATTTCTCAAAAGTAGATTAATATTCATTAAGCAACAGAAATATGCGGTTTTAATTCAATGTCAACATACCGTACTACTAGCAAATTTCTGGAGTTGTCTATTGTTTTATATATCAATGTTATTTACAAAAAGAAAAACAAAACTTTAAAAGTACAACCACTCACTGAGCAGACACTGTCCACTTTAGCTATACTACCAGAAAAGTATAACTCGATGTAGAAGAGGGAAAAATGCACACAAATCTCAATTCCTTAGATTAACAACTGATGCATAAGGACTGATAATTCGGGTTTAATTCCCAAAGACTCTGAAGACGGCTCAGAGTTGCCGAGGTCACCTCAAACCTGTTTCACTGGTTTCCTGCAATGCCATCTCAGGTTGATCTCTTAGAATCTTTATAAATTAAAATACGAACAAAGTTTTAAGTTGCTTCAAAGGGCAATGAGAGCCAAACTTTACTTTTATTGTAAACACATGTACTCCTAAAACAGTACAGAAAACACTTGATTTAACTCAGAAATGTGTTTCCTGATAAAACACAAATACCGGTTCCCTCTCTCCTGCTCTCATTTTGCAGCCCAAAGATGCAGTGCCTTGTGGAATAAGGAGATATCCATTTACAGTTGAGGGTTTTAGCATTGTTCACACAACAGAAAGGCAGCCTTGCCTCACACTGTTGTTTTAACAATTAAAGAATTTTGCTTCACATGCAGGGTTCAACTATGACTGAGCCTGAAAATATGTAAAAGACATACATGGAAATAGGATTGCTGAAATTTGGCCATAAATGCCCTATAAGGCCAAACCTAAAAATAGTATGACAAAAATAAAGCAAAGGCCATACAGATAAACTTTCTCCCTCTAGTTTACAGGCTTTTCTTTGATAAGCCAGGTTTGACAAATGGAAGGCAGACCATGTGCAACATACTCAAGACACTCTAGTAACTGACTGCACCACACCTAAGAAAGCATTCTCTTCAGAACCAGAGCACAGCAAGAAGAGACAAACGCCTAGCTGACCTGGAGGGGCAGATGAGAAGGCCGAGTCAAAATCAATGTGCAGCAGAGAGCTACATATGGAATCTCGAGGCTAACAGGGGCTCATGTCTGCTTCTTGAAGTTTACAAATGGAACAGTTTGAGTTCAACTGTTTGGGTACACAGACTACTTTTGCTAGAATCAAAATAAACATGTTTAATACATGCAATTAGTTCCTTTTTCTGAAAAGAAACTGTATATTCTTAAGACTTTTACTATATAAAGTGACTAAAATGCAATCAAACTGATTGCTTATGAAATCTCAACCACGAGATGATCTACTGACAAAAGAAATGAAAGCACTGAGACACTGAACATAGGCTGAAGTCATACACTTTTCCTGACTAGCTTCCCGCCACCACACACACACACACACACACACACACACACACACACACACACACACAATTATCCCAGAGCAATTTTAATGTCAGTGAACATATTTTAAAGGAACTTTGAGAGCAAAGCTCGACTTGCTGGCACGACCTTCCCTCCTGCAGCCGCCACTGCAGCAAGCTCTGCAGGTCCGATCATGCACCTTTGCTGAGTCACGCCCTGCTGCCCGGATGTAGGTACGAGGTGGAGCAGCACAGCTGCGTGCGGCACCCTGGAAAAATCTAGCCTCATGCTTTGGCTAGGAGGTGATTCACATACTCACAGCTTTGTTTTAAAGCCTTCCAAATAAACTGACTCTTGGCAAAACTGACTGAGTATCAACAAGAAAAGTCTAAGGCTGAGGCGGTAAAGCTGAGAGAAAAAGGAGGAAAATCTGGATTCTAGAATATTGCCAATGTAAGTCAAGTCAGAAGATTTTTGGGTGAGGTCCCCTCAGGTGTATATTAGTCACTTTGGGGAAATGAACTGTTTTGAATTGAATTATGGGGACATGTGTTGGTAGCCCAAAGTTTGAAATTATATGCAGGTGAGTTGTAGTAGGAGATGCTGGCCTACTAAATATTAAGTCTTGACCAGAGCAGCATACGGTTATTTACCCAAATGATAAATTGTCCCAGTTTCAGGCCACCAAGTTTCTTTTGTGAAATTATGACAGCAAAGTCTTGATAATTTTATTACCTTCTGATTAAAAATGTATTACCCTATAAATTTTCTTTTGGGGAGATTGTGTTCCTAGTGATCTCCAAAAGCTGATTGCAAAGTTATCACAGTAAGAGTATGTGTGTGTGTGTGTGTGTGTGTGTGTGTGTGTGTGTGTGTGTGTGATTAGCACTAGTGACTTCTCAATGTACCACCTGTTAATAAACCTTACTTTTATTTCTAGTTCTAAGAAGCTATTGTGACAAGTAAATATCATGGACACATGAAGTCTATATAATATTTTGAAAGTTATGTAGAAGCCATTGATGGCCTCGCTATCGCTGCTCTCTGTCTCCAGTAAGCAAGGATCTGGAGAAGGAAGAGCAGCATCTGGTGAGAGCTGACGCACTTTCTAACCCTCTACCAAGGCAGTACTCGGGTGGGAGAGCGGACACCAGGAGCGGCCCGGGCAGCTTCTGGGGGAACCCTTTCATTACAGATGAGGAGGCTGAGGCCCAGAGAGGCCAAATGTCATGTTCCCAGTCCAGCAGCTGTTCACTTTACTGACTGACCATCCAAGTAGTGACTGAGTGACCAACTAGCGACTTACTCTCAAGTGAGTGAGGTGAGAGAGGGAACACTGTCAAACGTCTCTGCACTTGTTGTCACAGACTCACACTGATAAAAGGATGATGGAAGAGAAAAGTGCACAAGACTGGGATTTCACACAGATGTGACAGATCAGCCTTGTGTGAGCCCCTGCATCTGCCCCAGGTGCTTGGTCTGTCCTTCACAACTGGTCAGATTAAAATCCCTGCTTACCTGGAACAGTCACTATAATTTTTTTTTAATACAAAGTACTTCTTACCCCAAACAAAGAGGTAGGAGATTTCTTATTTAAATAATAGAGTAGCATATAAAATGTATGAATGTGTCAGTTTCTGAAGAAAATAAAATAGGTATGTATGTGTCACTGGGAAGATAACACCTATTTTTTAAGGGTTAAATATCACTCAATATTCTTGCCCACTAATTAAAATGAAAGCTTGAAGAAGCTAATATTTCTTCCAGCAGTAGCCACTTGCATTTAAATATTGAAAATTTTTGTGGTACCTCTTTGTTCTGTTCAGAAAACCAGCTGGTATCTTTGTTTGAACCTTGTGGCAAAACATGAAGATCCACCAGGACAGCAAAATCCCCACACTGAAAGACATTAATGGCAGAGTTAGCTCACGCCCAGCAAACAATGAGATAAAATCTCACAAATTCCTATGTGGTTGCTCACGAAATGGCAGCAAAGTTCACTACTAGACACAATGTTCACAGGGGTCAGGACTACAAGTCATAACGTACTACTCTTTGAAAATTTAATATTTATGGTAGGAATGCTGGGGACAAACATCATTTAAATCAGAATAGATAAGACAAAATATTTATCTCTGGGCCATACCTTGAAAGGGGATGCCCAGGCATCCAGAGGCAGCTGGAAGGCTATCAAACACCAGAGAAGTAAAAGAGGTCAGAGCTAGACAGGCTCCAGGAAAGAGTGAGTCAGTGGACAGTCAGGGGATTCTTTCTCCTAGGTAGGAGAGAATACATAAGCTACTGCATTTGTAGGCAGACAAAAAGATTGGCTGGGACAACATATCTTAAATAGGAACAGAAGCACGAACAAATGAAAAGAACCAGCAGGAGGAAGGCAGATGCTGAATGACAGTTATTAAAACTATGTGAGTTTCATTCATTAAGATACACTATAAAATAATACAAGGCCTGCCTTCTTTCTTACCCTATAGGCTAGTGCTGTCTAGCACTTTTGAAAAAATGGGAATACTATATATACATAGCAGTTAACAGGGTAGCCAATAGCCATATGTGGTTACTGAACACTTGAAATGTGATTGTGACCCAGAAGCTAAATTTTAAAATTTTATTTAGTTACAATTTAAACAGTCACACGTGGCTAGCAGCTCTGCAGTACCGCTACAGACTCTGTAAAAAGCTATAGCCTTATAAATTCTCAACGTATGAGTGAAGTAATTTCCGAGACTCTTAGGATGGCTGTGGAAGCCCTAACTTAGAAGGGACTAGAGGACCAAGACTACAGGCTGAGGGTGGTCGAAGAGGCCCAGAGGTTCTGTCTATGGCCAGCAAGAAAAAGTCACTTGTACATCTCTTTGGCTGAACATTTTTTCCCATTTTAAATTCTGTGTTATAATTCAATGGTGAAAAAGTATTTTCAACTAATGGTCTGAGAATACCAAGTATAAATATGGTAAGAAAATAGAACTTGACACCTAACTCATGCCATATGCAAAAATTATTTTGAGATGGATCATTGACACAAACATAAAAACCAACCATCTTCCTGACTTGGAGTAGGAAAAGGTTTCTTAGATAGAACCCCAACCCAGAAAGCACTAAATATAGAAAAAAAAAATGGTTCAATTAGAGTGGGGAGAAAATACAGACAACTGTAATTTAACAACAATAAAATAATTTAAATAAAAAAATGGTTCGATTAGACTTTGTCCAAATTTAAAACTTTTGCTCATCAAAAGACACCATTAACAAAATGAATATGTATATCATAGAGTGGGAGAAAACATTCATAAATACATATGTATCTGACAGAAAGGATGGGCATATTTTGGATACAAATAGATATAAAAAACCCAAACTTGAGCAGACGCTTCACAAATAAGGTCAACAAATAGGTAATAAACACATGAAAAAAGTGTTCAACATCACCGATCGGCAAATGCAAATTAAAAGCACCAAGAGATACAACTACCTACTAAAATGACTACAATGAAAAAGACAGACACATCATATATTGGTAATGATGTGAAGCAATCTAAACTCTCACACATTGCTAATGAAAATGTAAAATGGGCAACTACTCTGGCAAATGGTTGGTCAATTTCCTATAATCAGTTTCCTATAAACATGCATTTATTTACTGACTAAGCCAGCAGTTCCATTTCATGTATTCACCAAGAAAAAGAAAACATGCGTGCCCACACGCATGCCCCCAAAAACTTGGAAGCAAGTGTTCAAATAAGTTTTATTCATAGCAGCCCACGTGGAAGACAATCCAAGTCTATCTACAGGAGTATATTTGTTCATTCAACTACTTTGTTCATTCAACTAGACTATGATACACTCAACATGGACTAATCTCTAAAACACGTTAAGCAAAAGAGGCCAACCTAAAATAGTACATAAGTGTACGCTTCTATTTACATAAAGTTCTAGAACAGCAAAATGAATCTATGGTCAAAGCAAGCAGAAGGGTGAGTGCCATAAAATACACATAATATACAAACACATAATAAAACACATAAAAAAAAAAAAAGACACAGTGATTGCCTAGGTAGGAACTGACTGAGAACAGGTACATGAAAACTTTGTTAAATGCCTTGATACGGTAAGTGCTTAAGAGATCAGTCCCTTTGCTTTTATAGGAATAATACATCAATAAAAACTACTTTTAAGTGCTGAGTAAAAAATGTCCATATTTGTTGTTATTTAAGATGTAAGTATATCCCTGAAAACGTGTGGGTATTTCGGGGGAGACAAAAGTGAAGTTCACTGGGAATAAATCATAAGGAATAAGGACAGATGATCTCCGCTGATGTCAAACGGTGCAGTACAGCTTACTGAACTGCAGCTGCAGGTTAGTGTGTCGCAAAGGGAGTTTTATTTTAATGAAAGAGAATTGAAGAGAATACTAAATGGGATTAAAAAACATCAATGTGCCAAATGGAAAAGTTAAGTATTTGTGAAACTTCTGTATGAGTGTACTGAGTTATAATGTAAAGCCTACTTCTTACTGTGGGTTGTGGTCAAAACTGTTTGAAAGCCATATTCAAATATTTAAATTTGAATATTTCTGTTATTTAAATTTTTTTCTTCACAACTGTTGATTATAGAGTTAACCTTTAAGGAGTATGCTGCCACCAGGTGGAAGTCTTTTGCCACAACTACCTGCTCTTAGCCAGGAGTTATTAACCTTTCATGTAGCATGGATCTCTTCCGCCAGCTGTGAAACTGGTAAAATTTGCTCAGAATAATATTCTTAAATGCATGAAACAGAATGAATAGAACTCAAAAGAAAATCAATTTTACTAAAGTACAGTTATCCAAAATTTAAAAATAAACCAATTTGTGATATAGTAATGCATATACTTGTTTAAGGCATTGGTTCTTGTCACATAGTTGTGGCCCTAATAACTACTATAAATCCAAAATAGTCTAAACACAAATGATATATTCAGATATGTGCCACAGCTATAATAGAAATATGAAGAGATATGAGGTCTAATGGTGAAAAATATAGCTAATACTAGTGTGTTCTGCATATTTCATAATAAAAATATATTTATAAGAGGTTGGTCAAAACAAAGATGTGAACTTTTTTCCCCACCCAAGTTCACCAACCCTGTGATTTCTGTCACAGGCCTGTTGAGGCTCCATGGATTGCAGAACAAGACCCCTCCAAAGCCGTGGGGTGTGCCTCATACACTGCTAGTGGATGTGAAGAGTAATGCAACACACAATGTACTGGGTTTTCCCACTGGTGCGTGACGCTAATGCCTCAGTCAAACCAAGTTCTTTGTTATTCCTTCTTCGATAGCAATAAATAAATAAATAAATAGTAAAAATAAATAGAAATAGTGATGCTTCCACAATCTAAACTGATACTATGTAATAGTAACTTTCTAAAGAATTAAATAGCAAGGTCCAATTTGGTATTTTCTCGTCATTTTGTAAGTTTGATCCTAAACAACCTAGTGTAAGTTTGATCCTAAACAGACTGATTAGAATGTCTTTTTAATTTTTTTATTTTATTTTAATCATTGTTCAAGTACAGTTTTCTCCCCTTTACTCCCAATCCAGCCCACCCACCCCTCCCTCCCAACTTCCCTCCCATGTCTTTTTAATTTTTAAATGAATCATGAAGTCTTACTCTGGTGCTCAAACCTCCCAGGATTTCTGCCAGATTCCCCTGTGGGCATGCATGCAGTCCCCTCCCCCACAGCAGGGTTCTCCCTCTGCAGCCAGCAGTTCGCTGGAGCAAGAGCTCTCTGAAACTCCCACACTAATCAGAGGTATTTTGCCTTTCTAAAGTTCCTACTTTCAAAGCTTTGCTGCTTTTCTCCCAGGAGTAAGCAGAAGTTAAAAAAAAAAAAAAAGCCTCTCACTGCTGCTAGTACCACAGCCTCTGCTTCTCCTCCTTAATTAAGCGGAGGTTATTTCTACTCTCAGCAGATACTCTAGGTCTCTTCTGAGAGGAGCAACACACTCCCCACCACTTTTTACACAGGCCCAGTTACCTCTTTAACAGGCCAAAGGCTACTTGAAAAAGCTGCACATCCCATGCCCTGGGTTGTGAGGCAGGAGGTAGGCCAAGGTCTGGTCCAGCTTCTAGCCCTCTCCACCCAGAGGTTCTAGCCAAAAACCTGGAACTCAACCCTAACTCCTCCCTTTCCCTAACCCTCCACAATCAAATCACCAAGTCTCCTAGATTTTACTTCTTAAAGAACTAAACACATTCCTCTTCTTTTGTTCTGTTATCATCTCTCATTTGGAATACAGCTGCTTCTTTTGGTGTCCCAGATGAACTCTCAATGCCCCTACCAGCGCGATTTCAAACATAAAATGGGAGCAGTGTGATCCTTCTGTGGCTATAACACCCAAGCACCTCAATGCTCCTGTGCTTAGCAAATTCCTATGCATCCTTGAACTCTAGCAGGAGTGTGGACATCTCCAGGGAGCTTTTCTGAACAGCCTGTCCCTCCTTCCTCCTGTTCAAGCACATGCTTCATGTGCTTATTTCCATATTAAATGGCTGATTCATGTAGGGGCTTCCCCTACTGCTATTAGCTCCTTGGTGGAGACCAGGTCCTACCTCAGTGGACTCTGCACCCTGGGGATTAGTACATTACCAGCTCACAGTAAGTGCTTAACATTAAATGACAGAAAGAAAGAAATGAACAAATGACAGAACAAATGACAGGACAAATGAGTTACGAAGTTTGGGCAAACCACAGCTTTATCTGCAAACTGAGGGCTCTAAGTTCATTCTGGCAACAAGGCCATTCTGATTCAGCTGAGGACACTGATGTGTCAAAGAACAACTTCCTCCCTCCCTATTTTGGAGTAGCAACAACTATGTCATCAGCAGTGACAACCAGTCATTTTCCATATTTTGAAAAAGAAAAAAAAAAAGGTATATGAGGATCCTAGGATTACCTCATCCTCAAATCACTGCCAACCAAGCTTTTTGTCCTACTTCTTTCCTAAGAATTCCACAGCTGAAACTTAACTTGAACTATTTCCAATTCTCCAGAGGTGGGTGATCTTGTCTTCTAATTTTACATTAGGTGTAAAACAAAGATAAAATGCTAACATGTAGACATCTTGGAAACAGGTTCAGAATTCTGAGATATTTGGAAGGTTTCCCACATTCATTCATTCATTCTCCACTGAGCTTCATAGGGACATTGGGCCAGACCCTGAGAGAAGGAGGGGCAGCAACAGAGCATGATAGGAAGGTTGATCACAGAACACACTGAAGGACCAGAGGTAGCCCAGTGGCAACCGTGCCTGATGGAGGACATGGAAGAGAGCATGTCTCAGCTAAGGCCTGAGGAATGGGGCAAATGGTGGAGAAAGAAAAACAAATAGCACCCACAAAAGAAAAGAGGCCGAGATAGCCTGGAGCGCTCCGGGAACAGAAGTTTGGTAATGAAGAAACAGAGCAACAATGAGGCCAACAGGGCAGGAAGGTTCAGACTCTAGAGGAGCCCTGTGAAGGCCAAGGGGGCCAAGGAGACCTGCAGGCTAGAGAGCTATTTCAGGTAGGAGCATGGAGCAGAGCCTGATAGGCTGAAATCACTACAGCTAGGCATACAGGTTTAAAACCACCACAAGAACTCAAACAGGAAATAGTGGAAGGTGATCCTGAGGTGAAAAGGAAGGGGCAGATTTGAAGGATACTGGGAAGGCAGAATCAAGAACCACTGTTATACTCCTGGTCAAGATGCAGGCTAAGTAGACAAGCTTTGCCTCTTCATGCAACAGTAAGAAGGATCACATCTAACCTCAAAAGAAAAGACACTCAGGACTGCCAGACAATTGAAGAGCATGGAAGTCCGACAACCACGGATTTAAAGAAGCTATATTCACTCAGATAGGTAGGAGGGGTGGAGGGGACGCAGTATGGCCTGGAGAGGTGGTGGTGGCAGAATGGGTGGTCCTACAGTCACATGTGGCAGATAAAAATTGGGAGGGATACCTTGGGAGCAAGTGACCCTAGCCCCAGAGCGCACTGCATAGCCTAGGGTTTCCGCACTGGGAAGAGAAAGCCCCATAACTTCTGGCTTGAAAAACCAGTGGGGGTTGGGGTGGCAGAAGAAACTGCTGGTTTCTCAGAAGAGTCTGGTTAAAGGGTCCATATGGTATTAAAACTTATGCAAACCTACCCACTCTGGGATTCAATACCTGGGCAACAGCTAGAAGGGCGCCAATCACATACAGGGACTAGGTGAAGTGACTGGAAATGGGGGCGAGTCTTGGACAAGGATCCAGAAGCCAGGCAGTGGCAATGACCCCTTTCTGCCCCCTGCCCCCCACACGGTGTCACAAAGTAGTGAAGTGGGTTTCCCTGTCCTAGTGAATACCTAAGGATCTGCCCATACAACTTCACAGATGCACTAAGACAGGGAGTCAAAGCAGCTCTACCTAATGCACAGAAACAAACACAGGGAGGCTGCCAAATTGAGGATGCAAAGGAATAGGGCCCAAATCATAGAACAAAACCCCAGAAAAAGAACTAAATAAAACAGAGATAAACAACCTATCAGATGCAGAGCTCAAAACACTGATTATCAGGATGCTCAGAGAACTCATTGAGTACGGCAAAAATGTAAGGGAAGAAATGAAGGCTACCCTAAGTGAAAAAAAAAAAAATCCACAGGGAACCAACAGTGAAGGGAAGAAAGCCAGGATTCAGATAAATGATTTGAAACATAAGGAAGAAATAAACATTCAACCAGAACAGAATGAAGAAACAAGAATTCAAAAAAAAGAGGAGAGGATAAGACTCTGGAACATCTCCAAAAGTGCCAACATCTGAATCATAGGGATGCCAGAAGAGAAAAGGAAGAGCAAGAAATTGAACACTTATTTGAACAAATAATGAAAGAAAACTTCCCTAACTTGGGAAAGGAAATAAACATACAAGTCCAGGAAGCACAGAATCCCAAACAAGTTGGACCAAGATACATCATAATTAAAATCTATAGGTTAAGATAAAGAGAAAATCTTAAAAGCAGCAAGAAAAAAGAAGACAGTTACCTATAAAGGAGTTCCATAAGATTATCAGCTGATGTCTCAAAAGAAACCTTACAGGCAAGAAGGGGCTAGACATATTCAAAGTCAGGAAGAGCAAGAACCTACATCCAAGATTACTCTGTCTAGCAAAGTTATCATTTATAATGGAATGGCAGATAAAGTGCTTCCCATTCAAGGTAAAGCTTAAAGGATTACATCATCACCAAGCCATTATTACATGAAATGTTAAAGGGACTTATTTAAGAAAAAGAAGATCAAAACTATGACCATTAAAATGACAACAAACTCATAACTATTAACAGTTGAATCTAAAAAACAAAAACTAAGTAAACAACTAGAACAGGAACAGAATCATAGATATGGAGATCATGTAGATGGTTATCGCTGGGAGAGGGAAGGGAGAGAACAGGGGAAAAGGTACAGAGAAAAAGAAGCATAAATGGTAGGTACAAAATCGACAGGGGGATGTTAAGAATAGTATAGGAAATGCAGAAACCAAAGAACTTACATGCATGACCCATGGACATGAACTAAGGGTGGGGGGATTGCTGGAGGGAAGTGGGATACTGGGTGGAGGGGGTAAAAACAAGACAACTACAATAGCATAATCAATAGAAAAATACTTTAAAAAATGACCGAATCAACAGGATGTGGTTAGGTGTGAAAGGAGGAGGGGCAAGGATGATGCCCAAGGAATATGAGTAATTTCAGCCATGCCCATGAGACTGTCCACAGGGGGCTCATCCATCTGCATCTGTTGCAATTGTCACCAGCATTTTACACCCACCTGGATTAAGAATTTAAGGCATCTCAGATTATAAAGGCAAAGATTAAAAATGGAGGAAATAAGTAAAAAATTTAAAAAATAGACTAATATAAAATGAAGCCAGCAATAGGTTTGCACAAAATTCCCACCACAGTCCTAAGCCTCTGTAACATTTGGCTTTGAATTTGCTAGTCAGAAATGTAAAAGGCCAAGTGGAGTCCATAAAAGGAGACTGATTTTGTGTTGAGAATAACTCATTCTTAATACTGTATCTAGAAATATACTTCTTCTGAATGGCTTCATAAAAAAACATGGCAATTATCCTCCTGGAGTATGGACTTTAAAAAAGGCTTTAGGAAAAACATTAAATACTTTCATATCAAAACAAATTGCATATATGTTACAGCATGATATTAAAAAGTCATGTGGTTTTTAAAGAAAATTTAGTACTGTTTACACAGCACCTGTGTTCCAGGCTTGTGCTAAGTTTTACCTATAGTATTTAATTTACTCTTCACCACTCGCTTGTGAAGGAGCACAATTATTATTCACATTTGATAGATAAGGAAGTAGAATCAGAGAAGGTAAAGACTAGTTCAATATCACACAGACAGTAAAGGACAGACTCAGGAGTCAAATCCAGATCTGTTAGACTCTCAACCCACTGCCATGCTTTACTTTGAAGAACGATCCCTTCTGTGGAAAGAGATTCAGGATTCCCTTCCAGACTCCATGGTGGGGGCACACTTAAGGCTGCCTAGCCCGACACTCATTCCACTGTACTGGGCACTGGCCCCCTCTTCCCTCTAGGGTGAGCGATGGCAGCCATGTGTGCCCATTAGCACCAGATGACTGCACCAAGAATTCTAAACAGCGTCCCTCAGCTCCCTTCCGTGGGCAGCTTGACTGCTGCTTGAAGATGCTGAAGCTGCCACTGTGGAGTAAATACGCCTTTGGAGCAAGAGTGCAGTGCAGTGGCAAAAGCTCCACCACAGAGAGACTGAAAGAGTGGTCGGGGAAAAGAAAGGATGAGCGGGGTGGGTTTTGGGGGGAGAATGCAGTAGAAGCCGACAGCAACACATCACGTGGAAGGTGAAGTGGGGTAGTAAGAGAGGTCTCCTGACATTAACAATCCTTCCCAAAGAATTAAAGCTGAGGAAAAGCCAACACAAATATTTTGTCAATTTAACCCACCTTGGCCTATTCCTCATTAAAATATTTGCCCAACAAATAGGATGGCAAATACAATAAACCAGCGGACAGGATGGAAGAATAACCAGTCATTCTATTGGAATACACTCTATCTTTAATCTAACTGCAAAAACTTGCTAGGGGTGAACAAATTGGCAACAACAACAGTTAAGATTCATGGAGCACTTGTGTGCCAGGTACTGTGTGTCAAGCCTTTTCAGTACCTTATTGCATTTCATTCTCATGACAACTCAGAGAGGCATAAACGATTACCACTCAGTGTTCTGGAAACACTGAGAAACTTAAGAGCTCTCTTTCTCTTTCAGAAGATCCCTGGTGATCCTGGCTGGGTTTTGTTTGGTGTGGTGCCTTGCCAACCTGGCAATACTTGTCAGGCCAGGTACAAGGAACACTCTATAATCTTAGTAACAGAATTAGACACAGCCTGAATTTGAGATCACAGCACTTGGAGAAAGCCCTATAATGAATGACAAATGGGAGAATGGCCTGGCACAAGTCCAAGGCTGCAAATCTTTTCCGACACTCCCCAGTTGAGGAGTGGTGTGCTACCTCCCTCCTCTGAGTGTGTTTCCCTCTAGGTAAAATGAATGGACACAACTAGATCCAGGTGCCTTCCTCTTTAAGATTCCACCTCCTGGTTGTGTTTTGGTTGCAACCATTTGTTTGGATTCTATTTGCCCACATAATGATTACCCTCCAGGAAAGGTTACAAAAAAGCCACATGGAGCCTAGCACTTTCTATCGGTTCCCTATGGGCCACACAAGCACAGTAGTAAATTCCACCATCATTTTGGAATAGAGAACAGGAGGGCACACTTTCTGTCATGCTGACTTCTGTGGGCATGATTTTGACTTGGCAACCGATGACAGAAAATGCCAGTCACATGGCTAGAAATCATAGTATAAGCTGTGAAAAACGAAAACACTCAATGAAGTTGACTGAGGCAAAAATCTTAGCAACCAAAGGGCTCCACCCCAGAGCATTCTCCAACACCAACAGGCAGGATTAGGCTCTTCTCTGCTGCCACAGCACTTTATTCCTGCTTCTGCCATGGAACTCATCACAGGCTGTAAACATCCATCTCCATTAGTGGCCTTTGAGGAGACGCTGCTAATTTGTTACCTTTCAGTTGTCAATGCCTAGAACAGGGCCTGGCACACTGATGGCAGTGAAGAATGTGTGTTAAATGAATGGAAAAATACAATGATGAAAATTACTTATGTATCTGCCTGGCCTCTTTCTAGGAGGGATTACCACTATCTCACCTGCACCCTGTCCTCAGAACAAGGAACACCACAGATTTAAGTTCATGGTTTACAACTATGGTTGCCTCACCTACTCACAGAATACTGCCACCACAGGAAAATATGGTCACGCCCGAAAATGAGTAATGATGCCCACTGCTCCATATTAAATGGTTATTTTTCCACCTTCCCATCAGATGGAACAAGCTGCAAAACCTGGATGACTGTATGAAATCAGATGCATTAGAGGAAACGTGAGGCTTCCTTGGTTGCAAACAGATGGCTATTTCTTTGAGCTCAAGTTTTTCTGGTTGAAAGGGATACAAGGGGAGGGTGTGGCTTGTCAGAATGAAAAGGAATCGAGAGGGAGTGTCTCTCTCCTGTTTGGTGCTTGTTGTGAGACGTGACTACAGGTCAGGGATGTACACCTTTCTAGTTACTTGTTTGTTTTGCTTAACAGATGTATTGCTATGATTAGGAAAAGATTCTACATGGTTAAGGAGCAAATTACAAAGCAATGAGAAAGATAATAGAAAAGCAGAGTTAATGGGTTTGATGACAACTCCT
Source organism: Tonatia bakeri (assembly GCA_004024845.1). Classification (NCBI taxonomy): domain Eukaryota; kingdom Metazoa; phylum Chordata; class Mammalia; order Chiroptera; family Phyllostomidae; genus Tonatia; species Tonatia bakeri. The sequence continues at coordinate 163,315 of PVIA01001543.1, read as the reverse complement.
AAAAGGAGGGGAAACACAGAGTAAGAGGCTAATGTCCTTCAGTAAATTATCCCTTGTTTCCTACTATGAAAGTTTTGGGTGCTCATATAGTGACTAGAGTCTTCCTGTATAAGACTTGGAAAGGGAAGCTAAGTGCTGCTAGAAATAAGGCAAAGACAACCAAAGTGCTTTTATGAAGGGATGCTAAGATTTAACATATGCCACTAGAACTCTGGGTAGTATTTGAGACTGATCTAAAACCCAATGCTGCATCGAGATGCAGTTTAGGAACAGGCCCCCAGACACCCACTTTGAAAGATAAGAAGTGGCTTCATTTCTTTAGATGCTTTCCCTAATGATTTCCAAGTCATTATTCCTTCAAATTAACCTGGAAGACACTAATGCTCAGGAGACTGGCCTGTGGATGTACAGAACATGTACAGCAATGAAGCACAGCGTGCCTTGGGGCAGCACACACCTGGCCTCAAACCCTGCCCTGCACCTCAGTGCTTCAAGATACTGGAGCAATGTCAACTTGGAAACTGTAAGTTCCTGCAAAGTAAAACAATGAAAACACCTTATGGAGTTGTTTGGAGGATTAAATGAGAAAATGCAGACACATGGTTTCAGCACAGTGCCAACCATACAAGAGGCTCGAAAAAGAAATATGGGCTGGGTTTTCATTCTTTTTTTTTTTTCTCTGAAGGTAGAATTTGTCTCAAATTTCAGGTCATTTTAAATGAATTCTAAATTGTCAGTTCTATTGGGACATAGGTTTCCAGCTATTCCTACTAAAAGCTAATAGATGCCTCATATTTCTTTTGTAGTTTTACTCTGGCCACACACTGCTTCTTAGAAGAACAGATGGTTTGTAATCACACTTGATTACAGGTAAAAATATGAATTCTCCTTTTACATATTTCTTCAACAGAGAACATGAAAGGAAAAGATAACCTGATGGAAATTACTGGTACTCTCAGAGTACCGGTAGCATCAGCATCTTCTGGACCTTGTATATGCACATTCAGAGTTCCCCATCAGAAATTTTAGGGGTAAGCCCAGTATCCTGTGTGTTAACAATCCCTCTGGATGATTCTGGTGCATGCTCAAGTTTAAGAATCACTGTGGTAGGCTAGTATGTATCCTTGAGGACTACTGTTACTCTGTACATAATAGAGCAACATTTTTGGAGGTTACAATAGAAAGGAATAATCATATATATATATATATATATATATATATATATATATATATGATTAGGTTTAATAATATAATACAATAGAAGGTGACAGCTCACCAGAATCAAATTATAATGCTAAAACTCACAAGTAAAGGACATCACAATTTTATCTTAATAAGAAAATAACTCCCTTACAGTTGTGAGAAACTCCATTTATGAGTTTCCTTAAAAGGAAAAAACAAAACACCCCCAGAGGTGAATGTGATGTGCAGGTTTGATGACCACAGATATAACAGTGCCTCACTGAGCATCTTAAAAATCCACCTTTGTTCCTGGCAGGGCAGCTCAATTGGTTAGAGAATCACCCCCAGATACCAGGGCTGTGCGTTCAATGCCCAGTCAAGGCATATACAAGAATCAACCAATGAATGAATGAAATAGTGGAACAACAAATAAAAGTCTATGTCTGTCTGTCTGTCTGTCTGCTTGTCTGCCTCTCTCTCCTTCTCTGAAATCAATAAATAAAAATTTAAAAAAATTGCATTTGAAAAAAACCCACCTCTGGATTGGCATAATAAAAATGGTGATGAAAACCCAAAGGAAAAAACAGATTACCTGCCAGATTGTGGTAGAGTCTTCGGAAGAAATGAAAAGAAAGGCCAGAAATGGAAAGGAAGAAGTTTGTAAGCCCAAAACAGACAGGGAGGTCATACAACTGCACTTAAGTCCTTTACATGAGTTCAATTCACCGGGCTCAAGGGAGCCCATCCCACAGCACGGAGGATGGGCACTGCGCACGGTTGGCCACCGGGTGGATGAGGACCACTGGAGTTGCAAGAGATCCTAGAGAGGGTCAAATGACGTCACGCTCTGCAGAAGGGAGAGAAAGACAGATTTTCCAACTATAAATTCAATCCCTAACGGATTTTTAGAGGGGATCCAGAAGAAAACTCAAATTATGAAAAACAAACCTAATTTTCTTTCTTGATGACATTCCTAGACTGCAATAACTGGTAAAATGTGATTGACAAAGAAGATGGAAACACTGCCAGTTAACAGGCAAAATTTCCCATGACCACACGAAAACAGCTTTTGTCAAGGATACCAATGGACCTTCCTGTAGCCAATCCAATGGTCAATTCTTGGTCTTCATTTTACCTGACTTATCAGTGCCATCTAACAAAGTGGTTCAATTCTTTGATCCTCACTTTCCTGGTCCGCTTCCCTCCTCACTGTCTGCTGTTCCTCAGTCTTCTTTGCTGGCTAGTCCCCAGTCCACCAACACCTGAAGAGGGGTCCTATCTCCACCTACATATTCATCAGTCTCAAGTTTTCAGATACTGGCAGTTCACATGCTGATGACACCTGCTGTTTCTGCTCCAGCCTGAACCTCCCCCAGCTCCACACGCACATATTCAATTGCCTACTCCATATCTCCACTTGGATGTCAAATAGAAATCTACAACTCAGTAAGTTCAAATCCTACCCTCAAACTTGTTCCCACCAGGTTTATTTAAACTGGCCTGGTAAGTGAAAAACAACATTGTTCTAGTTGTTTAGGTCAAAACCTGGAGTCATCTTTGATGCTTTTTCACCTCATATTCTGCATCCAATCTATTAGCAGACCCTTTCAGTTGTACTTTCAAAAGGGCCTGCCTGACATACAGTAGGAGCTCAATACACATTAACTGAAAAAGAATCTATGAATAAACAAATGAGTCCTGGTGAATAAAAATTAAGGGTGAAGGAAATGACAATTAGATGGGTTTATAACTACTTCAACAGCCATACCTACAGAAGCCATTAATAGCCAGACTACCAGTTGGAGGGAGAGAACAGAGTTTTTTACTTAACATTTGTCTTGGTCCACATTTTTAGCAGTAGCACAAATAAAGATAGAGTGGACACACCCACAAAATAGATGGATAATGCTACACAGAAAGGGACAGTGAATATCTAGCATAGCAAAAACTGAATCTGCCCCCCCCCAAAAAAAAAGAAAAAAAGGATTTTTGTGACTCATAAACGTGAGAATATAACTAGATGGAATTTAACAAGTATGTATGTAAGGGCCAGCACAGGCAATCCTTAGTCAGGAGTAAGCTCTGTGACTGGCCAGCACAAGGTTACAGCCGTTGATGATGGTAATTTCATTTTGGGCTGCCTTAACAGTAGCAGCTAAAATGAGCATTATGATGCCTATGTGTTATGCATTTAGTGGCCAATTATACATACAAACTAAGACATACTCTCAAGTATCAGAATAAAAGTGACTGGGATGAGCAGCACTTAAAATTATGTTATGAGGATCATTTGAAGACAGTAGAACGATTTATCTAAAAAAGAGGGAAACAAGCAGGATAAAAGAATATTGCTAAAACTTTTACAGATGCAAGAATGATCCTTTTTAGTTCTTTAGGGCTTTCAGAGATAGAGAAGCAGATGACAGCAGGGAAACCATAAGGAGACAGGTATTAGCTTCACGTAAGAAAGACTTTTGAATGGACAGGCTTTCTAACTGGGAAATGATCTGCCACGGGAGGTGGCGTGCTCACCACTCAACCCAGTAGATCAAACTGTACTGACATAAAACGTAAAAATGGACAACCACATCAATATAGCATTGTTACCACAGGACAGTTCTAGTTGTGAGGAGTGATAAAAACCACAGAAAGGATCTGCTACTGACTTAGCTGCATTTTAACGATAGCCACTTTAATCACCTAAAGCACTATTGGTTATGGGTTTTGGTTTTTTAGTGCACTCCTAAAAATGTGGGTTTACTGACCTCAAGAATCAGAGAACTTGTCTTCTAAGAGACACTTTAACATATAAAGCATGGGCTTCAGAATCAGGTATACGTGGGAAACACTGGCTGTATCTTTTACTGGCCATATGGCCCAGAGCAAGTTTCTCAGGCTCTCTGAATCTCAACCCCCTTGTCTTCACGTGAGAAAGACTTGTCTGTAAAATGGGAGTAAGCATGCCTGCTCCCACAGAGATATCGTTAGGACTACACTTAACAAAGAAACAGCCTACAGTAGTAGTTAACAAATAGCAGTTAACTAATAAATTGGGGGGAGTAGTTAACAAATAATGACATCAGTCCCGGTAAGCCCAACTAATGAGGGTGACAAAGCTGGCTAGTGCTGTCCAATAACTTTCTGTGATGAAGGAAATGTTCTGTATCTGCACTACCCAAACCTTAGTTACAAGCCACCCGTGGCTACCAACCACCTGAAATGAGGCTATGCAAATTCTGAATTTTGTTTCATTCTAATTAATTTAAATTGGTTCATTAGTAATTATTTATCAATTAATTTAAGACGCTATATGGTACTAGAAGCTACTATACCAGACAACACAGATACTTCCCTAAAGTGACTCCTGGTTCAGAAATCCTGGTTTTATTTTTCAGTGAGAAACTAAAACCAAAAGAGCAAACAAGAGTTCAAACTCCATAATAGGAAGTGCCCGGTGATGCAAGGGGGATTCCCACCCCGCAGGGAATTCCAGAAACCTCCTCAGGACTGCATGTGAGGGAATGACAGGGACTAACCTGGGAAACTTCTATGAACTTTACCAAGGATGCTGCTGATCCAATAGAACTTTTATTTAAAGGTGTTTTCCTTGTAAACAGAAAATGATGCAATAAAAACTGTTACTGCCAATTAGAGGATTAAGAAGTTTAAGTTTCCCTTCACCTTTCACCCTTTTAACCACAACCCTGGTTTATCAAATCCGAAAACAAAATTCAAGCAGAATTCTTAAAATTATTATTGCAGCCACTATAATCGCTCCTAATCCCTTGGCTTTTGCAGAGAATGAAACTTCGTTTGGTGCTGAATTTCTCTTCTTACTCAGCTCTGCTTCTCAGGGCTCAGGAAACAATCCTATAACAATACTTTCATCACTGCTTCATCAAGTTTTTACAAAATGAGCAGGAGTTCAAAGGGCATTTTTAACCAATTCCTGCCTAAGGCAGGAAACTGAAATACCAAGTGGTACAGACAAATGTCAGACCAACACAGGTGAGGTCGGCTGGTGAGAGCCACAGGTTTTCTTCTCCTGACCCATTTTTAGAGAACTACAAAGAGGAATAAAAGAAGGTAGCTAATTGGTCACAGAACTTGTGGAGAGCCACCTCCACTTTCCTTTTCTAATTGAATACTGGGAATAACACCCTCTTCAAGGACTGCTCAAAGGGGAAACGTGCTGGGGCAGGAGACCACTGATGAAATGGCTTCAGAAGCTGAAGATTATTAATTAAAAATATTGAGAGAGAGGTTGAAAGCTTAGGGGAAACTAGTGGGAGGGACAACTCGAAATCAGCTGCTACCTACTGGCAATTAAGCCTCAGGAAGGTTCTCAGTGGAAAGTTACAGCTCCCAGGCATTCCTCCTTGGGTAAATGAAGAGTTTCCTGAGGTGACTGCAAGTAATGTTTCCAACATGCACTATCGTGTGCCCTCGCTTCTCAGGATTCAGTGTCTTCTAAGCACCACTACCCACTGCCTGAAATCATGCTTCGCAGCCTTGAGTGTGCATATCAGATTCACCAGGACGGCATGTCACAAACACAGATCATAAAGCTTCTCCCCTCCCCACCCAAGAGTTTATTTCATAGGATGAAGGTTGGGCTGAGAATGTGCATTTCTAACAGAATTCCTGGTGATGCTGATGCTCCTAGTTTGGAGACCACACTTCGAGAATTAGTGGCCTAGAAATAAGGGTTGGCAACCTGGCAGCATATTACAATCACCTGGGGAATTCTGAAAGACTACTTTCAAATTCTACCCCAGACCAATTATATCAGACTCTCGGGATGGGGCCTAGACATGAGTACATTTTAAAAACTCCCTACTTGAGTGTAATATGCTGGCTGGGGTGAGAACCACTGTAGAAAAGACCTCCTTCAAACTATTTAAATTTGGAGATTACATGTACTCTATAAATTAGAGATAGGGAAGCAGACCCTTGCATCTGCTTGATTCCACTTATCCTGGTGAGGGGAATATTTTGCTGGTTATTTTTTCCCCACACCAAAATATAATGATCTTCCTTATACCAGCAACTCTCCCTCCCTCTCTCCCCAAGAATTCTCTGAAGATTCACTAATTAGAGCAACTGAAACTCTATGAACACTGATATAACGACTAATCTCTCGAACACATGGTAGGTAACAAGTGATAGATTTTGAAATGAGAACCCAACAACTAGATGAGCAGTAGATAAAAATTTTTTAAACATTCAAAAATCACCTCACACCTTTCCTCCTTAATGTCTTTTCTACTCTTCTCTAATTCCTTTTCCTTCTTCCAAATCAGAAAGAAGGAAACTCCTTTTCCTTCTAATCCCTTTTCCTCATCCTTACACATCTATCATTTGCCTGCCTCTACTCTTCCTTCATCATCTCTGCTTTAATAATACAAGTATGAAGTTTATAGTTAATTATTCCTATGAAATAAAGTTTTATGATGCCTGTTCCTAATTTAACAAATAGGGAAACTAAGTATTTTTCTTGGTGAGAAATAAGAAGCTAAATTAGATTATTTTTGGTATGTACCTCCTGGTGAACTCTGCGGGGGGCTTTAGCCCTCAACAGGAAACCTATTCCCCACCCTGAAATTCCTCAAATTAAGCAATCTTCAGGCTAAAATACCCCATGTGCCACACATCAGCACCTACTGATGAGGTATGACAGTGCCGTTTACATCTAAGTAATAATGAAAAGAAATACATCATTCATAATCTAGAACTGTGGTTCTGAAGCAAAATCACCCTTCCCCCTCCCACCCACCCACGCCAATGTGCAAAGTCTGGAAACATTTAGGGTTGTGACGACTGGCACCTAGTGGGGTTGAGTCCAGGAAAGCGGCTAAACATTGTACAATGCACAGGGTAGCCCACAGCAAAGACACATCTGGTCTGTACTGTCATCAGTGCCCAAGTAGAGAAACTCTGCTCTAGAAATTGCTACATGAAATCGGTTAACTGGAGAATTTGCTGAGATTGGGGCCAGCCAGGAGTGGGGAGAGAAGAAGGAGCAAACAGTCTAGAGTTAAGAGAACTAGGGTTGCTGCTCATCCTCCCAACTGCCCAGGCAACACGAAAAGGGTCTTCTTAGCCTGGACCTTACCAGAAAGTGTCAATGAGGGTTTTTTTTATCATGGGGTTAAAGATTTAACGTGGTAATAGAAACATTTCATGATTCACCACCTGGCCTACTGACAGACTATCCCCACTCTACAGAGCATTCTTATATCACTGTTAACTTTTTTTTTACAAGATTTTATTTTATTTATTTTTAGAGAGAGGGTAAGGGAGGGAGAAAGAAAGAGAGAGAGAAACTTCAATGTGTGAGAGAAACATTGAACAGTTGGCCCTTGCGTGCCTGCAACCAGGCATGTGTCCTGACAGGGAATTGAACTAGAGACCTTTTGGTTCACAGGCTGGCACTCAATCCACTGAGCCATACCAGCCAGGTCGTTGTTAACTTTTAATAAGAACTAAACCAATGAATAAATGAATGAATGCAGAAATTCTGAACAGATAATATTTTAGAAAGAGACTGTATCATTCATTACTTTTATAAAAATCTAAATGATAATGCTGCCCCTTCTCTTGAGAAACAATTAACCATTTTTATTTTGGCCAGTTTGTATGTGGTTCTTGCATAGGAGTAGATGGGGTAACACTTAAGTTTTTCATGCATATTAATATCATAATGACATCATGACTATTAAGCATATGTCCTGTGACTATTAAATTCCTAGAAAAATTAAACTGATTAACAGAACTGTAAATATCAAATTGATTCAGCTTAAAAAGATCAACATTATGTTTAGATCTTTAATAGCCAAAACTAGTATGGTAGCTAGCTTTCATTTGTGATACTTTTCAGGTTTTAAATGCCAAATAGCTACTTAATGAGGCATTTAAAAATCTAAATTTTAAATGGAGTTATATTTATAAAGTGCTTAAATGTCTTTAAAAATCTTATTTCCCCTCTAGGTGTTCACTACAGGATTGATTTAAATAGCAAAGCCCACTTAGCTTTCCTGAATTCTTACCTCTTCCCGTTAAGGAAGGAGAGAGGGGCTGCCAGTCAAAGAGCACCAGCAGGAAAAGGAGAACTGTCTTTTGGTTATGGCAACCCCATATTCTCACTGCCCCTCCCAATCGAATGTTATCTTAGCATATTCCTAAGTTTTACCATGTAACATAACTTATCTCTAAATTAATAATTGTGTAAATATGCCACCAAGAAATGTTAAAATGGTTCTATTGTATATGAATAGTTTATCCCAGGCCTATAATGTTCTGTGTCCTAATGTTTCAGAGATACTGACATTTTATTAAAAACATATTCCTTGGATTTGCTGCATTTATCGATGCGAATTCACACGTTAACTGATGAATCAGCCAGACATAGAAATGGCTGAAAGAAATCTTTTTTGCTAGAGATAAAGTACTAAACTACAGAAAATGATATGAATATCTAAGGTAGTCCCCACGAGCCAAACTGTAAATAAGGTTCGACCCTCACATGGTTCCACGGTATGAGTATACATTACATTTTAAACCAAATGTTCATTTCATTATAGGGATTTACGCCAGCTGGCAAAGCGTCGTTGACCAAAGTGCAAAATGAGTTTGAGTTTTCCTTCCTTGTAAAACTCAGTAGATATGTAGCATTACCAGAAGAGGGCAATGGTGGCCCAGCTAGCATTACTCAGGGCCACGAGTTACCTGCAGTCAAGGTAATACCTCTCAAGAGAATCAGACCTCAGGAAATAAGCCTGCAGACTGCTGGCTTCTAAGCACTGTGCATGCAAAGACACAAGGCTCTCTGCCTTCCCTTTTTCTGGAATTAATTAACAGGCAAATGCAAGACCACATCATTCCAATTTTTCCAACTGATTATGTAGAAATACTGCTCTTTCAAACCCAACCAACACATTTTAAAGCTGTCATCTTCCCCTGGTCATACAAGCCATAAAATTCTTCATATTCCAAAAACAAGAGGGTGCTTTAAAGATTTCTGAATGGAAAAGACTATTACATAAAAAAATGCACTAGAAGTCTACAAATTACCGTAAGGGCCATTCTAAATTCAGATTTGAATTCACTTTGCTGACCCCACCCTGGCTTTGCAGACTCCTCTGGTGGATTCTCAGTTCTGTGTCCTTTTTGCCCTCATGAGTGTTTCCAAGTTCGTCTTCCCATATAGCGCTTTTCCAGCTCCTTCAGACATTCCTAAACAAAGCATTCTCCAACCTCCTCTCTGACAAACCATTCACTCTGCTGTACAGGCTTACTCAAAAGTTGCTTTTTAAACACATTTACTTTTAATGAAGGAAATGATTTTGTTTTCAGTTAATAAAGTTTCAGGCATAAGCAAGCAGTGAATGAGTGCGATGGTCTGTGGGTAGCTGTATTTCTTAATCCATTCACCTTTGTACTTCTTAATCCATTCACCTTTTTCACCCAAACCTCCCAAACCCCCTTCCATCTGGCAGCCATTACGTTGACCTCTGTATCTAGGAGCCTATTTCAGTTTTGTTTGTCCATTTATTTTATTTTTTTTAGATTCATATAATTGACTTGGAGTTTAACTTGAATGCTATTCCCTTGGAGAGGCTCTCTAACCATTCTGTTTGAACTGGAACCACCTCCAGTCACGAGTCATCAAATTATCATCTCATATTTTCTTCATCACACTCCTCAGTATCTGAAATTATCTTGTTTCTTTCTTGTGCAGTATCTGCCATTTCCTGACTAAAATGTCACCTCCATGAGACCAGGGACCTTGCTGGTCTTATTCAAAATTGTGTACCAACAGCTGAGCACCATTCCCGATACATGGGAAGCAAGCAATAAATGTTTATTGAATAAAAAAAAATGTTTAAAAACAAGAGGAATGCAAGAGTCATAGAGGACGGAACCCACTTCTTTCAGACCACATCAGATCAAGGAGGCAAAAATAAATACCACCACAGAGGGCATAAACACATAATGCTTAAGTGCAAGCTACATATCAAACTATACAATGAAAACAGAGAATACATCATCTGCCATCTCATGCATTCATGAAACAGTCTCTGTATCCCTCAGTCTAAACATCCAATTTCCCAAATGAATCTGATCTTCTGTAAAAAGGCACAGCAAGCAGGGAGTGGGGTGAGGGTGTGATCCAATAACATGATATAGCAGCCAGGGGTGGGGAGTCTGATCCCAGAGAAGGAGTCAAAACCACAAGCTGGGTGTCTGCCTAGGATGTGTTTAGTAAGCCCCTCTGTCTTCGTATCACATTGCTCAGTAGACTCATGTACGGTCTAAAAAGAGACATGATATAACCTACTGAGGCAGGAATAAACCTAAATATGTGTTTAAAGCTGAGGACTTCACAAATATATGCTCTTAAGCCACTGATGTGTTCACTGTAAAAGATATCTCATTTACTCACTGTAAAAGGATTCTAATATGATAAACTGCGTTAATCAGGGCTCTGCCATTTTACTTTTTTGTAGAATCCAGTGCAACACTGGTTCTCTGGAAATTATTAGTAACTGTTTGTTGTTTTTGTACCATGAAGTAACTTTAGGACCTTGAACACGCCCCTTTAAAAATTTTGTTTTAATACCAAAATTAACAATTTTCTCTTTCTAATCAAATCAGTTTTTGAAGCAAGATGGAAAAAGGTGCATAGCCTCTATATCACTTATGCTCATGCATAAGTAATATGCATATTTATAATTTATAGCAAATGGTTGCTTCTCAGCAGCAGGCTCAAATTCCCATTTTAATCAAAACTGATTTTGAAATCTATTTCTCAATTTACATGTGGTCATGGAGCTTCTTACCACATGAGCCCTCAGACTCCTTCATGGAAATGGGCACTCTTTCCAAATTCCTAAACACCGGACGTTATTAACCACTGGTAATAATTTTCTTCTACACTCTGATGCTCTTCAATTCATCAAAGGTTAATGGCATGGTAGTGCATCAGAGGGAAATGGAAAGTTCAAAGAATACCCAGAATGCCACAGAATACCCAGGGTACTACGTACACAGATATTTCCAAATGTGTAAAGAGACCTCACAAAGAAAAAGCTCAAAGATTCACTGAAACATCTAAACACATAAACTTATACCAGAAACATATAACCAATAAACAGGAATACCAACCAGTGCTTCAAATCTCCAAAGAGTACATCCAAGTCTGCTCTGCCTTTGAGTCTAAGGTTACATAGGAAAGCCTTTCTACACTACTTTTGTTTCCAAAGATGGTCTTTACTCAACCCCCTGCAAAGCTTTTAAACCTATTTTTGTCTTTTTTAAGTAACTTCCCTTAAATTAGATATTGACAGTGTCTCAGCCTCTTCATAATTGGCTCCCCAATGTGAATTCCTAAAATTTATGATAAGCACTATTACTCTATGGCTGGCTGAGTATGGCAAGGAAGCAAGATTGCAATGGAGAGAACTAGTCTTCGCACTGCCAACTCAGCTACTCAGCTGTCCAAATGCTGCTTCGTAGGTGGGAGCTTTATACACTGCACTTGGCTTTGGACTTCTCCATCAGCAGAGAAATAAAACAACTGCCAGTCTCTTCTGAGGGCAAAGGCCCAAATGGTTTCCTGAACTCTTAAAATTCTCCTGGCATCGAAAATATTGTCAAAGCTTAAACTAGTTTATATCCAGGTAGACTAGAATTGAAAAGAACATTTTATATGATAGCAGTTACAGGAAGGAGTCCTTGAATTTTCAGTGATTTTGGTGTTCCTCCTTTCTTAGTGATATGAAATTCTAATAAGACTAGGATTTAAAAAACATGAGTTATCAGTATCGCTTTTCAGTAACAGGCTATTTATTTTATCTTCCTTTACCACAATGCTGAAGAACAAAACATACAACTGAATTGTAAAAATTCAGTATCTCAATGTATTAACATGACAAGAAAATTATGCCTGCCCATTCTTCCTAAACTGGACTTATACTGGTCTGTCAGGAAAAACTCCAGCCATTGTTAATACAAGAACGGTTTGTGCAACATCAATGTAACCTGGCAGCCAAGGGGAGTGGACTGGAATGTGCATGTGCAAGAACAACGATGACTTCACTGCACTAGTCAGTGGGGGAGGCAGACGCCTTTGAGTGAGCATGTGTACTGTGTGGCCATCACATTTAAAGTGACTGAGGGAATAGAGCAACGAATCTGCATCAAATTTTGCATTAAGCTTGAATATTCCTCCACAGAAACTATTCAGATAATTCAGAAGGCCACAGCTATGGACAAATGGTGACTGGCAGCTTTATCACAACAATGTGCCCATTCATGTATCACAGCTCGTGCAGTTTTTTTTCCAGCAAAAACATCAAAATCACCCAGGTGCCTCAGCCCCGCTACAGCCCAGCTTTGGTGCCCTGGAACTTCTGGCTTTTCCCAAAACTAAAACCACCTTTGAAAGGGAAGAGATTTCAGGCCATAGATGAAATTCAGGAAAATATGACGGGGCAGCATCTGATGGGGACTGGAAGAACTGGGTGAGGCTCCAAGGTGCCTATTTTGAAGGGGATTGAGGTGTCACAGTCCTATGTACACTGTTTCTTGTACCTTGTATCAATGTCTCTATTTTTCATATTACCTGGTTGGATACCTTCTAGACGGATTTGTATTATCCTTGCACAGGTCCAAATGAAATAAAAAGTACTACCATGTTTGTAAGTCAGGTACATAAAGACAAGTTCCAGGAGTCTCCAAGTGCTTTGAACTTGAACTGGGTTGCATTTGGTCACATGGTTTGAGGGCGTCTGAAATGTTTTTATCTCTGTTTAGGAGAAAAGTCCCAAATTGCAAAAACATCTAACATTCAGTCAAACATGTCAGCCCTGAACAACATTACTAGTTGGGCAAATACCAGCCAGCTACCTCAGCTGGGTATGGGTGTTTGTGTAGATTCAAGGGTTTTCTCTTCTGGGTCTTCAGTTTGGAACTGACAAGTTTAGGCCCCATTCCCTTGTCCTGGTATATAAAGAGACAAGAGGGCTCACTTCAAAGACATAGTCTGGTAAAATAATAGATATTCCTAGGAGATTTTTTTGGAAAGGAAATAAAAACCGGAATAATCTACAAATATAGTAAGGCCAATGAAGCTTAGTCTACGAGCTCCTTATCTCTCGCAGGTAACTTAAGTAAAATAATTTTCTATTTTATAAATGTCACTTGGTACTTTTGTTAATACTCTTGAGTATCTGATAAAGGAGAGGAAAATAGATGGGCAGCAGGATGAGTGACTATGGAAAGCACAAATCCCACTGAATGATTCAATCTCACCATGAAAATGAATTACATTTCAAAAATCATATTTATCAAACTAACGTCATGTTCCCATGAAGGGCCCAATTCTTGTAATAAGCACAAAGTGTTTAAAAATTGCTTTCACGCTTTTGATATAATTTCAAAGTTCAGAAAAAGTTGCAGAATTTCTTAACACATTTTGAATTATTTTCTAAGAACTTAAAACTATTTTTAAATAAGCCTCAAAAGTTAAAAATAAAATCAATTCTACTCTTACTTGATAGATGAATGCACAAAACTCATTATGATTAATTACTTGGGAAAGGCAGAACTCCAGATTTGTCAACATATTTTTTTTTAAACTGGAACATGAAAAGACAGGGGGTGATATTGGTAGCCCACTCCCAGGAGTGCACAGATAAGGCAGGCTGTCGGTTATGTGCAATTATAGAGGTACCAGCTATCCTTCCACATACCCCCACATGAAAACGCAGGATGAAATGCAAATAAAAAGGAGTATTATATTAATGGACAGAGTCTTGAATATGTGTCAATCTTTTTTTTCCCCTAATAAAGAGATAACTGACACATTTAGGTCCTTTATTCATGATAACAACTTGTCTAAAACGCTTGCACTGGAAAGAAACCTTGTATTAGAACCTCTAATTGAGGTGATAATTTTGGATTTGCAAATTATTATTCATTGTTACCTGAGTCCAAGAGGGCCTTATAAGAATATCCTGCAGCAATAGTTTTCAGTGTAATCAAGAAGCCTAAAACAAATGACAGCAATAAAGCATTTCTGAAGTCTGAAAGAGTACCTCCCATTTGCTTTGCACTTCATAAAAGGGGATAGAATAAAGTTTTAGGGCAAGAAGCAAAGGGGCTCATAAATTGAGGGGATTCTACAGCGAGTTCCACCCTTGGCTTTACCAAAAAGTTCATATTTGTATCATAAAGCGACTTGCACACTAAAAGTCTGCTCAAAACATTTCTGATTGGTAAAGCATAAATCTAGTCCTTTGACGAGTCCTCTATGCACTTTTCACATCTCAGTGACAGCCTCCAATGTACATGTTTTAATTCCCAGACCTGTGAATGTTACCCTATTTAGAAAAAGGGTCTTTGCAGATGTTATTAAGCATCATGAGATAGAGATCATCCCAGATAATCTGGATGGGCCCGAATCTAATCATAAGTGCCCTTATAAAAGCCACACTGAGGAGCAGACAGACACAGAGATGAGGTGATGTACAGACAATCAGAGGGATGTGGTCACAAGACAAGGAAACTGACATCCACCAGAAGCTGGTAGGTACAAAGAACAGGTCCTTCCCTAGACCTTCCAGAGGAGCAAGGATGGCTCTGACAACGTCAGATTCAATTTCAGATTTCTGGCTTCCAGAACGGTGAGAGAATAAACTTCTGTTGTTTATTCTCACCTGGTTGTTAGTAATTTGTTTAGACAGCCCAGAAAACTAATAGAGAGGCCTACTAAAAACATATCAGAAGATCAAAAGAAACTGATGAAAACAACATCCTGAATGGCAATCTTAAAGATATATTTCAGACAGCTGGCATTTGTTAGTTGCTTATTATTTCTAAAATTACCTGAAATTGTCTTCTGAGGAAACACATTAAAGTGTGCGCATTGAAGAATTGTACCTTTGTGCATTCCAAAAAGAATCACGGCAGTCACAAAACCAAATCCTACTGCCAAAACACCTACTTGAAAACTGTCATTTCATGCTTTGCTATACAAAAATAATGTTCTTTCCCAACTATAATTTTATCACCTGAATAAATAGAGTTTGAAGACTAGAATTTTACTAAATAGACAATTGGAGAAGAGCCCTCCAGTCTGAGGGAACAGCATGAACCGATGCAGAGGAGTAAAAGTACATGACGATGTTGAAACATATGGAAGGGATGGTGGGAAAGACAAGGCTGTAAACATAGGTAAGAACAGACAGGCTCAGCCAGTGCACCCAGCAAGTAAAGGAAAGGGCATCAGTGGACAGTGTGACCCTTTTGATGCTCAGCTGCAGAAATGCTGATAGGAGGCATTTACCGTAAGATCCCTAAGTCCTTACCCCTATATCTACATTCCTTTACCAAGAAGTTACTAGAAGTATGATCTACCACACAAAAGAATAAACCAAGAGAGTGGGAACAGTAATGTAAAAAAGAGGATCTTACACGGGAGAGGGCTGAAATAAATCAAGGCTAACGTCTGTGCACTGAGCCCCAAACGCAGTCAGTCCGGAAAGCAGCAAGTTGAAATGAACACTGAAGACGGACTTAACTAAACATTATGATCCAACTACAGAGACACAGAGGGGGCGTCTCTACCTGAGTCAGTGGGAAACAAGAGGTATAAATAAGAGTGCTAATTGCCATATTCAGAAGTGAATAGAAAATGGGTAGAGGATTTAGAGGTGGGGATTAGTGGATAATAGCAGCCTGTCACTTATTTTTTAACCAAATTTGGTGGGATGACACTAGTTCAAAAGAATCATACAGGCCTCAAGCATACAACTCAATGAAACATCATCTGCATATAGCATCATATGCCCAAAACCCCAAGCAAACTCCTTCTGTCCCCATCCTCCACTGCCCCCTTTTGCCTACCTCCACCTAGCCCCCATATGACTTTCCCTCTGACTATCATCACAATATTGCCTGTGTCTATGCATTATGTATACATGTTTTTTAGCTAATCCTATCACCTTCTTTCACTGAGCCCCCCTCCTCCTCCCCTGACAGCTGTCAGTCTGTTCCATGTATCTATGCCTCTCTTTCTCTTTTGTTGCACAGCTTATTTTGTTCATTAAATTCTTCATGTAAGTGAAATCATATGGTATTCACCTTTCTCTGACTAGTTTATTTCACTTAGCATAATAGTCTCAAAGTGCATGCATATGAAGTTTGTCCAGAAAGTATCTAGCCATGCACTATGAGAAAGTGAGACATTTACTGAGGATATGAGGTACAACAAATACTATACATAGGACAATGACGCCTCAGTCCCCTTCAAAGTAGGCACCCTTCCAATAAAAAAATACAGTTAACATGGTCTTGATCTTGCTGCAACTTTGCTGTTCCTTCTTTGGGCATGGAGAACCAGGTGACATCTTTTGGGACAATTGGCCCTTCATTTAGGAATCATAGCCATAGACGCATGATTGATCTCCAGTGTGGCCTTCTTAAGGAAATCGGGCTCATTGGTAGCAGTTTGAATCAAGTCATTAGCAACTGCAGCACAACGTTTCTTTTGCTCTGGTAGCAGAAGCTGTGGAATGAATTTTGCTACCAAATGTTTCATGCCAAGATTCTGCAACAAAATCTTGGACATAGTAGTTTTTGGAGTCTCCAGATCAGGTTCTAGATCTTGCACTGTCAGTCGCCAATTTTTGTTCATTGCAGCCTGTACACGTTCAACATTCTCAGGTGTTCTGCCTGTTGCAGATCTTACAGAACATGGATCGCTTTCAACAGATTCTCAACCAACTGTGAAGTGTCTGTGCCACACTTATATTTGCGCTGTACTCATTGTATCACCCCCAAAAGCCTTCTGAATCACCTGAATAGTTTTCACAGAGGGATATTCAAGCTTAATGCAAAATTTGAAGCAAATTCATTCTTTATTCGCTCAATCATTTTGAATGTGACAGCCACACAGCACACATGCTTATTCTACGGCATCCACCACCCCCACTGACTAGTAAAATGAAGTTGTCATTGTTCACGCATGCACATTCCAGTCCACTTTCCTTGGCTGCCAGGTTACATGGATGTTGCACAAATTGTTCTCGTTACATTAACAATGGCTGGAATTTTTCCAGACAGACCTCATGATACAGCAAAGGGTAAGTAAGATTGCTTTCATCTTTTTTATGTCCGTGTAGTATTCTAATGTGTCAATGTATCACAGCTTTTTAATCTACTCATTTAGTGATGGGCACTTGGGCTGTTTCAGTATCTTGGCTATTGTAAATAATGCTGCAATGAACATAGGAATGCATGTATTCTTTCGAATTAGTGTTTCAGGATTCTTAGGTTATATTTCCAGAAGTGGGATTACTAGGTCTAAAGGCAGTTCTATTCTTAATTTTTTGAGGAAACTCCATACTATTTTCCACAGTGTCTGTACCAGTCTGCATTCCCACCAACAGTGTACTAGGGTTCCCTTTTCTCCACATTCTTGCCAGTGCTTGTTGTGCACTGATTTGTTAATGATAGCCATTCTGACAGGTGTGAGGTGGTATCTCATTGTGGTTTTAATATGCATCTCTCCGATGTTTAGTGACATTGACCATTCTGTTGATTTTCTTCTTTCTCTTGCCTATGAGACATATCGGCAAAAACACTGTTCTTAGAGAGATCTGAGACTTTACTATATGATCTTCTAGCAATTTTATGGTTTCATGACTTATATTTAAGTCTTTTATCCATTTTGAGTTTATTCTTGTGTATGGTGTAAGCTGATGGTCTTGTTTCAATTTGCTGCATACACCTGTCCAATTTTCCCAACACCACTTATTGAAGGAACTGTCTTGACTCCATTGTATGCTTTTTCCTCCTTTGTCAAATATTAATTGACCATAAGATGTGAGTTTATTTCCGGGCTGTCTGTTTTGTTCCAGTGACCTATATGCCTGTTCTTATGCCAGTACCAAGCTGCTTTGATTCCAAGGGACTTGTATATAGTTTGCAACCAAGTATTGTGATACCTCCAACTTTGTTCTTTCTCAACATTGTTGAGGCAATTCAGGGTTATTTTTGGTTCCATATAAACTTTTGGAATATTTGGTCTAGAATTGTGAAATATGCCACTGATACAATATTTTAATAGGAATTGCATTGAACATACAGACTGCTCTGGGTAGTATGGGCATTTTAATGATATTAATTATTCTAATCCATGAACACGGTATACACTTCCACTTATTTGGACTTCCCTCAATTTCTTTCAATTCCCTATAATTTTCAGAGAATGGATCTTTTACCTCAATTAAATTTATTCCTAGGTAACTTTTTTTTGCGATAGTAAATGGGATTGTTTCCTTAATTTCTATAGTAGTTAATTATTAATATATAACAATGCCACTGATTTCTGAATATTAATTTTGTATCCTGCTACTTTGCCAAATTCTTTTACTAGATAAAGTAGTTTTTTGGTGGAGTTTTTAGGGTTTTCTATGTACAATATCAAGTCATCTCTGAATAATGACAATTTTACTTCCTCCTTTCCAATTTGTATGCCTTTTATTCTTCTTCTTGTCTTAGTGCTATGGCTAGAACTTCCAGCACTTTGATGAATAAGGGTGGTGAAAGCAGACATCCCCTGTCTTGTTCCGATCTTAATGGAAACACTTTTAGATTTTGCTCATTGAATTTGATGTTGGCTGGAGGTTTGTCATATACAGCCTTTACTACATTGAGGTATAATCCCTCTAATCGAACTTTGCTGAGAATTTTTATCATAAATGGGTGCTGGATTTTATCACATGCTTTTCCTGCATCTATTGACATGATGATGTGATTTTTATCCTTTATGTGTTGTATTTATGGATTTGCAAATATTGTACCAACCTTGCATCCCTGGAATAAATCCCACTTGATCACAATGTATGATCTTCTTAATGTATTGCTGGATCCAGTTTGCTAAATTTTGTTTAGATTTTAGCATATACATTTATCAGGGATATTGGCCTATACTTTTCTTTCTCTGTAGTATCTTTGTCTGGTTTTGGAATTAGGATTATGTTGGCCTTGTAAAAAAGCTTGGAAGTTTTCCCTCCTGTTGACTTTTTTGGAATAGTTTGAGAAAGGCAGGTGTTAGTTCTTCTTTGAATATTTGGTAAAATTCACCCATGAAGCCAACCCAGCTGGGACTTTTTTGCTGGGAGTTTTTTGATTACTGCTTCAATTTCATTTGTTGTAATAGTCTATTCAAGTTTTCTGATTCTTCCTGATTCAGTATTAAAAGACTGAATGTTTCCAGGAGTTTATCCATTTTGCCCAGGTTGTCAAATTTGTTGGCATATACCTGTTCACAGTATGTTTTTAAAAAATCCTTTGTATTTCTATGATGTCAGTTGTTATTTCTGTTTCAGTTCTGATTTTTTTTAAAAATGTGGTTACTTTTTTTTTTTTGATGAATCTGGTTAAAGGTTCACGATTTTTTTACCTTTTCAAAGAACCAGAACTTGATTTCACTGATCTTTTGTACTGTTCTGTTTTTTTTTAGTCTCTGTCATTTATTTCCACTCTGATCTGAATTATTTCCTTCCTTCTACATATTCTTGGCTTAGTTTGTTGTTGTTTTTTTGGGTGTGGGTTTAGATTATTTATTTGAGATTTTTCTTGGTTTGTTAGGAAGGCCTATAATGCTATGAACTTCTGTCTCAGATGTGCTTTGGCTGTGCCCCATAGATTCTGGGTTGTTGTATGTTCATTTGCATTTGTTTCCAGGTAATTTTTTATCTGTTCTCAATATCACTGTTAACTCAATCATTGTTTAATAACATGCTAGTTAACCTCCATGTGTTTGAATGTTTTCTGTTTTTTTTTTTTTTTTTTTTTTTTTTTTTTTTTTTTTTTTTTTTTTTTTTTTTTGTTATCATTGTAGTTGGTTTCTAGTTCCATATCATTGTGGTCAGAAAAGATGCTAATATGATTTCAATCTTCTTGAATTTGTTAAGACTTATTTTGTGTCCAAACATGTAGTCTATCTTTGAGATTCTCTATGGGCACGTGAGAAGAACTGCTTTGGTACGAGTGTTCTGCAAATAGCAACTGAATACATCTCATCCAGTGTGTTGTTTAAGGACAGTGTTGACTTGATGATTTTTTGGTAAGATTTATCCATTGATGGCACTGCAGTGTTAAAATACCCTACTATACTGTATTGCTGTCAACCTCTCTCCTAATGTCCACTGAGATTTTTATTATATATTTAGGTGGCCCTATGTTGGGTGCATATGCTTAGAAGGGTTCTATCTTTTTGTTGGATCAATCACTTTAGTATTATGCAGTGAGCTGCTTTTCCTCGTCATGGCCTTTGTTTTGAAGTCTATTTTGTTAGATATAAGTATTGCTACCCCACTTTTCTTTCCATTTCTGTTTTCACAGAGCATTCTTTTTCTATCCCTTTACTTTCAGTTGTATCTTTTCTTCTGAGGTCAGTCTTCTGTAGACAGCATATAAACATATATGGGTCATGTATTATTATCCATTCAGCTATCCTATGTCTTCTGATTGGAGAATTTAAATCCATTTACATTTTAGATTATTATTGATAGGTACTTATTTATTACCATTTTATTCTCTATATCTATGTTCTTCTGTCTGTCAGTTTCTCTTTTTGTTTCTCCTTCTTAAAATAGGATCTTTAACATTTTTTTGCGATGCTGGTTTGGTGGTAATAAAATCTTTTAGTTTTTCTTTTTTTCCCCCGCCCTGGCCTGGGAAGCTCTCCATTTTGCCTTAAATTTTAAATGATAGCCTTACTTGATAGAATTATATTGGTTGCAGTTACTTGCTTTTCATCACTTTGAATATTTCATGACAACCCCTTCGGGCCTGAAGTGCTTCTGTTGAGAAATCAGCTGACAGCCTTATGGGAGTTCTTTTGTTGTTAACTAATTGCTTTGCTCTTGCTGGTTTTAAGATTCTCTCTTTGTATTTAATCTTTATCGTTTTAATTATAATGTGTCTTGGTGTGGGTCTTTTTGTTCATCTTGATTGGGACTCTCTGTGCTTCCTGAACTTGTGTGACTTTTTCCTTCATCAGGTTAGGAAGTTTTCTGCCATTATTTCTTCAGACAAATTTTCCATCCCTTGCTTACTCTTTTCTTTTTCTTCTAGTACCACTATAACACGGACATTATCATGCTCGATGTTGTCCCACAGGTCCCTTAGACTTGTCTCTTTTTTAAAAATTCTCCCTCCCCCCATTTTTTTTTTTTTTTGATGCTCTGCTTGGGTGCTCACTGTTATCTTCTCCTCTGAATTGGTGATACAATCTTCTGCTTCATCTAACCTGCTGTTGATTTCTTCTAGTGTATTCTTCATTTCAGATATTGTGTTCTTCATTTCTGACTGGTTCTTTTCCATGGTTCCCATGTCCTTTTTAGTGTTTACTATCTCTTTTTTTATCTTCTCACTGAGATCATCCACTCTTCCCCTAAGGTCTTTGAGCATCCGTATAACCATTGTTTCAAAATCTCCACCTGGTATTTTGGTTGCTTCCATTTCATTTAATTCTTCTTCTGTGGATTTCTCTTTTTCCTTACTCTGGGACATATTTCTTTCCTCCCCATTATGTCTCTGTGTATTAGGCAGATCTGCTATTACCCCCAAACTTGTTATGATGGCTTTATGATGAAGGTGTCTTGTTGGGCTTAGTGGTGCAATCTTCCAGACCACCTGAGCTCCATGCTCCAGGAAGGTTTCTTGTGGGTTATGTGCATCCTTCTGTTGTAGTTGATCTTGAATGTTGTTGGTCCTTTCATGGGTGGAGTTAGCCCATGAGAGTTACCCTTACTTAAGGGTAAACCTCAATCACTGCATATGAGATGCTGTGTAGGGGCTGCCTCCCAAGGCAGAGTTTTTCCCAACAGGGTCTGGTGCCTGTCAGAATCCCCCTTTGAGTGTGCTGCTTGTGTGGCTAATTGGGTTGAGCTGTGGTACGGCCTGAAGCCCACCAATGGTTGTGTTGGTAGACAGTATTCAGGTACAGGTCAATGTCAGGCACAGGACTGTGTATAGGTTACACAAACATTTTGTGTAACCAGCCTTGGCTTACCTCTCTGGAACTACCATGCTGTTCACTGTTTGTGGCTGTGTCTACTGGCCCTGGGTTTGCATGGGAGGAGTCAATCTGTGTATAAGGGTCACCTTCCTCCAGCTTAGAAGTGGGGACAGATCTGTAAAAGGACTGAGGCTCCCTGAGGTCTGCCTCCACCAGTCAGCTACTCTGCCTGCCCCTGAGGTTGCCTGGTCTTTCTCAAGAGCCTTCCAAAGAAAGACTGTAAAGTGGGACCAGACTGGCTGCATCCCATAGACCTATCCACAGGTTGTGAGCTTAGTAGGGCAGGGCAACTGGGGTTGGGAGGACAGAGATAGTGAGTCTCTCAGTTCACACAGTCAGGCACTCAATGAGGGCAAAGTGACCCCTACTCCAGAGACAAACCACTCAGTCTCTGCCAGTCTCCCCAACTCTAATTCCCCCAAGGGAGTACACCACAGGTTCATGTTGTGTGCAGCCAGTTGTCCCCTCTGCAGGAGCAATTTCAGTAAGGCAGAGCCACTGGGCTCAGTGTGATAGATCAAAATAATCTCCCATTTAGGGTGATGCCAGCCCAGCCTGCAGGAGGGGGCCAAGCACTTCACCCCAATCCCTGACAAGAGCCTCCAAGGATCTCACACTTTGAATGTCCCAGGTCTGAGATGCTCTCCTTTCCTCCTATGTTACTGAGCCCAGAGGGGTGGGGTATCCAGGATTTGGCAGCATTGATCCAAGTAGTCTGCCATTGGAGGTGGTGCCGGAAAGCCTTGTAGGAGGGAGGCAGGCAATTATTCCCCTTCCTGGGGTTGTGTGGGCTGCGCTCACAGGGGAAATGAGAATTGCCCCTCTGCAATGTAGCCACACTCCCCACACCCGCATATCTGGTTCCCAAACAAAATCTTCCCTGGTAGACACACTCTAAAAGTTCCAGCTGTATGCAACACTCTGGTCCCCTTGCACAGCTGAATTCAGCAGAATGAAGCTGGTATAGTGATTCAACAGGTGTCTGTGTTGGGTGAGAGGTGTGTGCTAGCGATGTGCTTGAGGTGGAGGAAACTGGTCCTCTTTCCAAAGCTACACAGCTTAGTCACTGTCTGAGTCTCCACAAAGAGCCTCCCCAGAAAAAGAGGGCCCCAAAAGTCTCTGCTGGGTGCAGCCAGCATACCCCTCTGAAGAACTGAGCATGGCAGAGTAGCCTTGCCAGCAGTCAGGGACCAGGAAGTGCACTCCATAGGCTGGCGTTGTAACAATAGGAAAGCATGTCCCTGGGAAAATGGAGTCTGGATCTTACAGGAGGACTGAATCCCCACTGATTTTCACTATCAGATGCTATACAGGCTCCTCTTCCTGTTTCTGTTGTCAGGGTTGGGGAGCCCCGTGTGGGGTTGAACCCCATGCTCCTGGGGGGGAGGGAGTTTTGCAGCCATGATATCCCTCCAGCTTCTTAGCCACTGCACCTGGGCGCTAGGACTAGCCCTTTGCGCACCCCCGCCCTTACCAGTCTCTATGTGCCTTCTTCTGTACATCCTTGGTTAAAATATTTCAGTTCATCTAGATGTCAGTTGATTAGTCAGGTTGATTGCTCTATAATTTAGCTGTTATTTCAGGGGCTGGGAGAAAATGAGTGTAGCTTCCACCTACTCTACAGCCATCTTGAAATCTTCAGAGGCCCACTATTGTACTTTTCATTAAAATCTTTGTAGTACTGCCACATACATAAACAAAATGATTAAAAAAACAACTATAAAGAAACCACATTTGAAAGAAAACAAAGGCAGACAGACATGACTGTAAAGGTTTTCTTTTGATTTCCTTCTTTTTATATGAAATAATGTGCTAAGGACTTTTTCATATAGGATAAACATAGAGATGTACCTACACTCTGATACACACACCACACACACACAGAAATAACAAATATCACCCTGGCCCCAAAAGGAAACATGGGTGCAGAAGGGAGAAACTGAAGTCATGAAAGCAGTTAAGTGGCTACTATAAGAGTCTGGCAGCAGCAGATGACCTGAACCAAGACAATGGATGGCCAAGATGAAGAGGGGAGAAGGGAGGAATGTCCAAGAAATATGCAAGAGTGACAGGGCAGGAGATTATGTTTCTAGATCCACTGACCTTCAGGTGGTTGACGAAGAGGCTTCTCCTGAAAATTTAGATTAAATGTACATATCTGAGGTCATCAGATAAAATGTACTTGTGAGGTAATAACAGAAATAGGAAAGAAAGACACTTAGGGAAAGTATATAGAATAAGAGAAGATAAGGGTTGGGGGTAAAATGTTACCTAATCTTCATCAGATCTAAAATATGGGCAAGCACAAATCATTATCCTCATTTATGAGAGCTGTAAACTTAGGCTCTGAAAAGATAAGATCAAATGGCAAGTAATTGGTGGTTGCCTAGTTCTTCTTAACACTGTTTTGCTGTCTTCTGAACATACATATCTTGCCTAATACTTTTATAGCACCACTACCATCTTGCGCCCCCACAGGTCAAATAAAAACTTGAAAGCAACTCACAAAAATATTAATTATTTTAAAGATCAAAGACACTGTTTATGTGTATAGTAAACTGAATTTCCAATTAAATATCTTTCCTATGACTATTTTCTCCTCATCACTGAGTGGGCCCCTGGTAGCCCTGTGTGTCTCTAACTTCATCGCCAAGCTTGGCCATAGCTAATGGAACAGTCATTCCATGTTCCATGAGCAATGTGGAACTAAAGCAAGGTGGGTGGTCAAGAGTGTCACTCCCATGGCCATACCTGTAACATATAAACGTGCAACTGTCAGGGCTTCATCAGGGTCTGAGAAGAACCAAGCTAATGACCTTAGAGGGGCAGATAGGAGACACTCTGCAGAGGGTCAACCCCCATACCTTCCCCACCCCCACTCTGGAACTCTGTGAACCATCCCAGTAACTGGGTAGTAAATGCCAAAGGGACACAGCCCATCTGCTTTACTGACCCCAAGAGGCCTGAAGCTTTCTTCCCTCACATATAACTGGGCCTACCCAGGCCTGCTGCCATCAGGCCTTTCTATTTTCTTCATAGGCCTAAGCCAGAGTCTTTGGGCCATGGGCCTGCTGGCCCCCAAGCCAGCATTTCAGGCTCTATGTTAGATCAACCAGACCCATGCCAGGCAGGAACAAAAACAAACCACCAAACACCATTGCCTCATGTTCCTAATTCATAAACAAAACAAAACAAACCCTTCATCAACTATTCCCATCCTTTAAAAATGGATGTAATAGATTCAAATAAGAATTCAGTTATAGCTAAATGGTAATGTAAATTTTTATTTATATAATGAAAGGTAACTCTGTAAGATTTCTTAGTCCACTCCTGGTTTTAAAGCTTAACATGAGCTTCTCACATAATACATCCTCTAGCACATAGTGTAAATGTATCATCCCCTGCAATAAATCCTTCCTTCATTCAGTAAGGCAGCACTGGGTGCCTTGGTGCCAGGGACTGTGCCAAGTACTGGGGAGGGTGATGGGAATAAGCAGTTGTGGTCCTTATCTTCCTTGAGAGTCTCACTTTAGAAAGAGTTATTAGAGTATAATGTCACATTTAAAAAGGTGAAGGGGCTACTGCTTTATTTAGTCCCATAATTAATCCATCTATCCCCATAAAATCATACCTGTATAGATAGGGATACATAAATACAAAAGTATTTCACTACATCCACATACTGACATCTGTTGAAAAGGCCAATATGATGAGACAAATATGGTCAATCTGACAATTACCATGAAGACCAGTTAAATGTGATTTAAATGAATTAAATTCCCCTTCCCTCCATGAACTGGCTTAAGTGCAACTTTATCATTAGAAACAAATTTAATATAAACCTCTACCAGGAGGAGAAAACTATCAACCATTTCCATCCCTCAGTAACTATCACGACATCTTGTGACAGAGTGTTCCTTCTGGGCAGATCTGAGCTTGGGGTCCATCTGGCCAAGGAGGCAATGCCACCACTTTTCCCATAACTTTGTTCCCACTGATCCATCCCTATGCCAAGAGCTTGAATGCAGAGGAAGTGTTAGACCTCTGTCTGCAGTTGGGGTTCAGATACATACATACAGGCATGTCTAGCAAAAGCAGGGGAGGACAATGGGTTAGAGGCTTAAGAGGCTAAATGGCTGGGAGAAACTGCAGGGTGATCGGGTTCAGTGACAGCTTATTGGGTTCAGCCTGGTGGCTGTGACCTGCCATTCTACCAGGCTCTGTATTCACAAAAGGCCTGGGCAACCCTGTGGTGGGATCCCTTCCCCACCAACAGGGTGCACCATGGGGCTGGAGAGATGTTCCCACCATCGTTTCGCAGCCAGGCTGTTGTGGCATGGTGGGTTATGGATTAAGAGTTTCCATGGCTAGGAAGAACAAGGAAGGTGCTCTGTGGGGAAAACAAAACAGTAGCACCTGCCCAAGCTGACAGGAGGGTACATGTGAGCACACTTCCCCTCTTCCCAAGGAACAAATACCTGGGTGATGGAAGGACATTTTGACTGGGGTGAGGTATGTGGGTGAGAAGAAATGAGTCAGCAAATGCAGATTTTAGTTTCATGCAGCATTACTGGTGCACACAGGCCCAGGAGGCCAGGAGCCATGTGTCTCTTTCCCTCCTTCACAGTCTCCTTGCTCTCTGTCGAGTGGCCTGGGGAGGGTGGGGGAAGAAAGGGAGGACAAGCCCCTACTACTAAAGTATACCTCCAATCTACGGCGGGGGTGGGGGGGGCCTTTAGTAAGTCTCTACAAAGAGATCTAAGATACTCCCCAAAAAGGTAACTCTAAGGGAGAACTAATGATCCCCTCTCATTAACTGTAACAACCTACATTTTCTACTGACAGCAAATCAAAACAGGCATTTTCAAGTTTTAGGTTATTAATAAACTCTAATGCTTGCATGTCAAAACACATTTAATCAAACTCCTATTCAACCTCCCTGTTCTGCTGAGCTCACCTCCCCCCAGCCTTCAGCTGCCACTCTATCTTGGAGATCTCCGTCACTTGCCACAGAGGCTTCTCTCTGTTCCATGATCGTGGTTAATGGAAGCTCTAATTAGTCCCATTTACTGCACAAGGACTTGGTCAACCCCCCAAATCAGGCTGCCCTTTCTTAATGTCAAAGACAGATGGCATAGCAGGGTAGATTCTGGTTCCACTTCAGTCCTGTATTCACTCCTGTATAACTACAAGTAATAGCCACCTCAGATTGCTTTGTAACTCATGCAGGGTGGCCCTGGGCGGAACACAGGTGGGGACTAAGCTTGACCTGCACCACTGGGGAAACCCCAAGCCTGCAAACCCGTGGACAGCTACAGACCATGTCGGAGTACCCTGCACCTGCACAGTTCATCCACCACAGAGGGCAGAGGGTGGTGGTCAGTGGTCACAGCCAGTCCTTGCAGTTGACTGGCCTGGGTAAAGCCCTCCCATTGGCCTGCCAACAACAATCAAGGCTCAACTACAAGAGGAGGATATATACATAAGGGGTGCACCTCAAGGATCAGCTTGGGTGATAAGGGAAGCTGTGCCACTGGACCCTACAGGACACCTACTGCATTAGGCCATGCTATAAGACAGGGAGTCATGGCAGCTCTACCTAATATATAAAATCAAACACAGGGAGGCTGCCAAAATGAGGAGACAAAGAAACATGGCCCAAATCAAAGAACAGATGAAAACTCCAGAAAAAGAACTAAACAAATGGAGATACACAATGTATCAAATGCAGAGTTCAAAATGCTGGTTATAAGGATGCTCAAGGAACTTAGTGAGAACCTCAACACCATAAAAAAGATCCACACAGAAGTGAAGGATACACTAATTTAAATAAAGAACAATTTACAGGGATACAACAATAGAGTGGATGAAGCTGAGAATCAAATCAATGATTTAGATTAACATATGGAAGCAAAAAACAACCAATCACAACAACAAAAAGAACAAAGAATCCAAAAAAACATGGACAGTGTAGCAGCCTCTAGGACAACTTCAAGAGTTCCAACACTTACATCATATGGGGGCCAGAAGGAGAAGAGAAAGAGCAAGAAATAACAAATCTATCTAAAAAAATAATGAAAGAAAAATGCTCTAATTTGGTAAAGGAAATAGGCAGGCAAGTAAATCCAAGAAGCACAGTGTCCCAAACTAGATGGACACAAAGAGGCCCACTCCAAGATACAACACAGTTAAAATGCTAAAGGTTAAAGATAAAGAATCTTAAAAACAGTAAGAGAAAGGCAGTTAGTTACTACAGAGGAGTTCCCATAAGATTGTCAGCTGATTTCGCAAAAGAAACTTTGATGGCCAGAAAGAACTGGCAACAAATATTCAAAGTCATGAAAAGCAGGAACTTAGGGCTAAGATTGCTCTACTCGGCAAAGATACCATTTAGAATTGAAAGGCAGGTAAGAAAAAACTTCCCAGACAAGAAAAAACCCCAGGAGTTCATCATCGCCAAACCATTATATGAAATGTTAAAAGGACTTATTTAAGAAAAAGAACTTCAAAACTATGCACAATAAAATGGCAATAAATATGTATCTGTAACAACAATTGAATCTAAAAAACAAACTAAGCACACAAGAAGAAGAGAGACAGAATCATGGATATGGAGAGTGTTTTGATGGCTGCCACGTGGAAGGGGGTTGTAAGGGGATGGGTGAAGATGTGAGGGGATTAAGAAGTGCAAATGAGGAGTTACAGAATAGCCATGGGGATGTAAAGTACAGTAGAGGAAATGGAGTAGCCAAAGAACTTACATGTATGGCCATGGACATGAACAATGATATGAGGATTGCCTAAGGGGAGTGGAGGTTGCTAAGTGGAGGGGAGCAAAGGGGGAAAAAATTGGGACAACTGTAATAGCATAATCAATAAAATAAAAAATAAATACATAAACAAACATACAAGTGTACATATTTACACTTTGTGTAAAGTGTACATTTTTAACACAAATGCTTAGTAGTGACATTATTTATAATAGACAAAAAGTTAAAAAAAAAACCCACAAATACCTTTTTACTGATGAGTAAGTAAACAAAAGGTCATTGACCCATACCATGGAATATTATTCAATTATAAAAAGAAATGAAGTACTGACGCATGCTAGCTATAATATGGTTGAACCTTGAAAACAATATCCTGAGTGACAGAGCCTAGGCACAAAAGACCATGTATTACACAGTCCTATTTACATGGAATGTCCAAAATACGCAAATTGCTAGAGAAAGTAGACTGATGTTTGCCTAGAAGTGGGAGTCCTGGGTGACAACTGGGGGCAGAGGTAGGCCGAAGAATGAGTGACTGCTAATGGTATGGGGTTTCAATTGGGGTGGTAAAAATGCTCTAAAATTACATTTGGTAATGGTTGCACAAGTCTATGAATATACTAAAAACCACCAGCTTATACACTATCATGGAATAATATTATAGTATGTAAATTATGTATCGGTAAAGCTGTTTTCAGGTCCATAAGGGAGTGATTATTGACAAACCAATGTTTGTCAAGGTCATTCAATGGTACATTTAAATGGGTTAATTTGATTTTATGTCAATTATATCTCACTAAAGTGGACTTTAAAAATGTTTCTAATGCAACAAATTTATTAGTGAATTTAGACAGATGTTACTTTTAGAACACTGAACAAGAAAGAATATCAAACTACCTTTCTGTCACCAGCATTAATCACCCGTGGTAGGCAGACACCCTCTGCCTGGGTTGGAAAGGCCTCCGATGCTGGTCAAAGAATAACCATCCATCAGAGAGATATGGTTCAAGTTCCAGCAGGAAAGGGCTGATGTCAGTTTAATTAACATTTGCCTAAAATTAGCAAGTACACCTTCCTGGCAGAACATTTATTTTTTCTAAACAGAATTATTAATTATTATACTTGCTCAGGATCACACTGATGGTGAACTGACAAAGGTGGAACCAGACTCCTCACTGATAAGCACCAGCACAGGTCACTTACTAACAACCCCAGAGACAGTGGCTCCATAGTCAGCCCATATTGAGGGCTTTTTAAATGCCAGGTGCTGCCCTAGTACATGAAATGCTCTCTTAAATTATCCTTCCATTGACACTATGAAGCAAGGATTATTTATTTACCCACCTCTACTGCCCAAATTTACTGATGAGAAATTGGGTGCTAAGCAGTTAGTGAGCAGCCTACAGTCAAAGCGCCAGGAAGAAAAGTGCCAGGAGCCCCACTCAGGCTTGTCTATCTCCAGAACCTGAACTTCTAATCAGTAAGATATGCCCACTTCCCTAAGCAAGCACGTGCCATTTTCCTTTCTTTTAATAAATGTAGCGTTTTGTATTTCTAAAATGCGAAGATACTTACTGACACATCGTTTCTGATTAGACCACCTGTTTCTCCCTACCTCACATAAAGTTCTGGCCCATGTCTATCTTTTGTTTTGAATCTAGTCCCTTCTTTCCTTCTCTCTCTCTGAATTCCCCCCACCCCCATCAAGCCAGACTGAGGGCTACAGTAGTACCTTTGGCCTTTGGCAGTGCTGGGCTTTACTACTTAGCGTGGCATTGACCACCTGAGGACAGACGTTACAGAGCACAGTCTTTTTTGTGTGGTATGTATAAAAACAGAGAACCAGCAATAGATGAAAGAAAAAAGACTGGTTTAAACAATTTCATGAATTTTGAGGAATGCTTTCTTAAATATGATGATTTGACACTTTAAAGTGATCAGAATGAACATACATCGCTCCTTCCATGCTCACTCTCAACTATTATTTTACTAACCACATTACTCTATCTGGTTTTAAGTTGCAGGTTGACCCAAAAGATAATCTTGACCTCAAAATAAACCTACTAAATATTGTATAGATTGCCGGGAAAGGGAAAGGAGACCTCTCGGAGAGCAATACCATATTTGGTCTCGGGAATCCACTGGGATGTAAGACATAGACAAAATTGTGGGCCACTTTAGAGCAAAGCTGCAACTGCTGAGGCCGTTTTCACTGTTAACGGGGAGAATGAATAAAAGGCAATGAAGATGACCTAAGCCACTTTAGGGTTTTCTTTGCTAACGCCAGCAAATTCCTTCTAAAAAACAAGGCAGCAAACTGGGTGTTTGATGGTTGTCTCACAGCTGTCTTCAGTGGGGTGAGCTTTGGAGCTTTTCTGTGTTAGAATCATCTTGATGATGAGCCATTACGCAAGAATCGGACTTGTTATAAAATATCCCAGAACTGACACATGCAAACAAACACACATGTTAGAATGCTGCCAATGCACGGGAATTTCTCTTTTGGAACAGCCCCCGGAGTCAGTTTAGAAGCCTCACAGTCATACCTCAGTTTTGCTCAGTAATATTAACTACCTTATCTATCTACCATAGTAAACAGCTTGTTATTTTCTCTGAATCAAAAGTCTAAATCTCTCCTCAAAGATTAAAAGCTTGCCAGCATCTACATTTTGTGTGTGTGTATATGTATATAAGAGCACCTAACTATGCAAAGAAGACACCTCCAGGCCATGCACCATGGTGCAGATAAAAATAGCCTTAAGAAGCAAGAAAGAGATCTCAGGTGACTAACAGCAAAATCAAAAAACTTTATTGCTCTTAAAATATTGACTTTAAAGAACTAATTGATACTCTTACATTTTCAAAAACACAACAAAGTTTTCAAATTAAAAAAAAAGATGCCATTCAAGTACAGTAATCAGGCATGTGAACTGAAGAGCCATGCTTATGTCATGAATTTTATTCAAAAGACATCATTTCCTTCCAAATACTTGAAAATATCAGTTTCCTAAGTCCTTAATTTATGTACATTATAATTTTCAGTGTTTTAACTGGAATTCATTTGGAGCAAGGAGCCAAGACTATTTTAAATACACAAAAACAAAATAAAACTGGTAATTACATTACTGGATTTGGTCCCTGTTTGGTCTTTACTGCACTTCTGAAGGCAACTGCATCATTTCAAGTGCACACCTGTTTCACCAAGAACAACCCTTTAAAAATGCTATAACTAAGAAATAAGTGTAAATTCAATTTAATACAATATATATAATTTGATTTTTCCCTCCAAAAATACTGTTTTTTTTGTTTTGATTTTTTTAGCACTGTGATAATTTAATGGACTGCCCCCCATGTTGCTTCAAGATACCAGTGCGCCAGCCCCTCCAATACTCTTGATCTTCTCAGCTCTTCTGCTGAAGAATTTGGCCTTCACAATGACTGCTTTCGGAGCTTTCCCTTCCTCAGAACTTTGTAGTAGCCCACTAGCACCACATCGATGATAGCAACAGTTCCAGTCTTATTTTGGGCAGCATTTACCCATGTCTGCTCAATGACCAAGGTCCATAGTTTATCAAGGTTGACAGTGTGGCAGAAGCCCTGGTTTCTCTTTAAGTGGTAATGCCTCATACCAACTTTCCCAAAGTAACCTGGGTGACAGTTGTCGAAGTTGATCCTGCAATGATGCAAGCCACCAGTATTACCTTGGCCTCCCGGGTGCTTCTTGTGTTGCCAATGCAGCCATGGCTGTAACTCATGTGACCCAGAATTTTCGGAGTCTTTCTCAGTCTGGATGGCATGTTGGTGGCCAAGATGCAAGAGCAAGATACAGTATTTTTTAAGATGCTTCAAGAGGGGCCAAACAGCCCACATTTCTACTCCCAAAGTGAAAGGTCTTGGGACCACAGAGACTGGTCTTCTATCTTGCTGGTCTCGATGCTAACCCCACTCACAATGGCTTAATCTGACACACAGCGGTTGCACCATAGTGGTGGCATACTTCTTCCCAATCTAAAAATATTAAAACTGTAGAGAAATGCACAAAGCTCTCAGTTAATAGTCCCTCTACTTCTATTGTCTATTTTACATTAAAAATTACTTTCAGAGTATGCTCTTTGTTTCTAGGCTTATAAACTTCCAACCCCTAAAAGCTGTTTTGAAGAATTTCTCTCAATGTGATGAAAGTTAACTTGACAGTGAAGAAATACATTTTTACCACATTAAGGCTCCCGTGTGGCCCATTAAAAGTGTTCAGGATTATTAGTACAGTTATTAAATGTTTAATGCATTATACAGAGGGTGATCTTTCCATGCTATGAAAACTTTAACTTTGGTATGCTCCAACCAGCATGCTCAAACATGAAAGCTAACTGTTTGCAGATTTTTGCACTTGGTGCCCTAATGTCAGTTAAAATGCAGAATACTTAGCCAAGAGCTTAACAGAAGAGAGAAAGAAGTTGGGGCAAGAGTCAGGCAAACAGGAAACATTCTCTCATTTGTCCTGATGCCAAAATGAACTTAGACAATTGTCCTGAGGCAACATTGAAAGTCTGGGAAAACACAGCAACTATAATACACCTCGAAGAATACATGTTAAAAAGCTGGGGTCAGGAGGCATACCCACTGGCTGTCCACTCCCACTCCCACTCCTGGGAGAAGTTTTATTACCAAACCTACAGGCACCCTTCTTTGCACTTTTCTCTGAGCGAGACGTTCCCAAAATGACTGTCCTCACTGTGGTTAGGGTCACTGTTCTGGAAACTGTACAAAAAAATACCACCCAGAAATAATGAGTTGATGGGAATTATTTTTAAAGATTTCCTTTTGGCACAGGTTTATCTAAAAAGGCAACTCCCTTTGAAAATTATATACAACTTGATGTTCCCTTTAAATCACTGAGCTAGAATGGGGGTCTAAACGTATAAGAGCCTAATGTGAGCTGCTCTCTCTCCACTGTCCCAGGGAAATACACATCTTAATTCCCAGGCAGATTGTGTGCTGGCTTTTTACTCAGCTGCAGAGGAGTAATAGCCAGTGAGAGGCAAAGCCAGGATTAAGATTCTCTTATCCTTCTTACCCTTTGACCTAGCTAGAAAAAGTCCTCACTATGCCAGAGGCAGCTCTCATGTAGAAAGTAGAACCCAAGCCCCTCTACAAGCCCTATATCCCTCAAAGTCCAAAGATGCCCACCTGGTATCTTTTGGCCTCAAGTTTTTCCAATATCTGGAGGCTTGTTCCAACCAGAAGGCCTAAGGATTTTGCACTTTTCTTTACTCCCACTGAAAGGTCCCACCAAACACTCACTGACCTCTGTGATGTTCATACTTACGATGAATAAGGTAGGAGGTGACGTCTGACCTTGAGTACAGAGTATGATTCCATCCACCTCATCTCAATCTTGTCCTGCTTACGTTCGAGTGACTTATTAGATTTAATTATTTCATACTTAATCACCAACAGAATTTGGGTTCTGGGGTCAGACAGTCCAGGTTTGAATCCAAAACCAACCACAAGGTCAGTCCAGAAAAAGTCCAACCATTGTTAATGTAACAAGAATGGTTTGTGCCCCATCACTGTAACCTGGCAGCCAAGGGGAGTGGACGAGAATGAGCATGCATGAACGATGTACTGTACTTCACCGTAATAGCCAGAGGGGGCGGTAGACTCCACTGAGTGAGCATGTGTACTGTGTGGCCTTGCATTCAAAATGACTGAGCGAGTACAGCAACAAGTCTGCATCAAACTTTGTGTTAAGCTTGAACATTCCTTCGAGGAAACTATTGGGACGATTCAGAAGGCCACAGCGATTGGCAACAGGTGATTGGCAGCTTCATCCTAACATTCCTCCCTCAGGCATCACGTCTAGTTCAGTTTTTTTTGCAAAACATCAAATCACCCAGGTGACAGTCCCCTCTACAGCCCAGATTTGGGGCCCTGCGACTTCTGGCTTTTCCCGAAACTAAAACCACCTTTGAAAGGGAAGAGATTTCAGACCATGGACGAGATTCAGGAACATATGACAGGGCAGCTCATGGCAACTAGGAGAACTGTATGAGGTCCCAAGGCACTTACTTTAAAGGGGAATGAGGCGTCACTGTCCTATGTACAATATTTCTTGTATCTCCTTTAATAAATATCTCTACTTTTCTTAGTCCACGGATGGATACTTTCTGGAAAGACCTAGTATTTCCTGAAATGGTGTATATGAAGCCCTCGGAAAAGTTCCCAGCACACAGGCAGTACTACAGAAAGGTGGGCTATGGATACTTCTCTAGGAAGTTTCTGTACCCTCCCTCCTGGTGCTTCTCTCCACTGCCAGGCCCTCTTCCTGGACTGGAACACAACAGGAATCGTATGGAAAAGTTACCTGATGCAGAAAGGTCCCAACTATTGTGACACAAAATAACTGAATGAACAAAGGACAGGAATCAGAGTTTCTACCTCATCTTAGTCTCATTAATAACCTTAAAGTCATATAATACTAGGGTGACAATATATTAACTTATTGACCAAGGCACTTTTGAAACTGAAAGGTGGTGCTATTAATAATTATGCAAAAATAACCAGGACTGTCCTACTTAATGTTTACCTGTAAATATTTTCTAACCTTCAAGAAAAACCCTTTAAATGATTCTGGTTTCAAACCCAGCTGTTGCCTGTTTTTGGCAATAATTTTACTAGAACACAACCATGCTCATTTGTTTATGTACTGTCTGTGTCTGCTTTTGTCAACAATGGCACAGTTAAGTTGATGCAATGGACATGTATGGTCTGTAAAGTCTAAAATATTTAGTATCTGGCTCATTACAGAAAAACTTTGCAAACTCCTGTTCTAGACTTAACTAATTCAGAGACACTGCCTTCCAATCCACAGTCACATCGGTGTGCTATTCTCTAACAAGAATAAAATAGTGCATGACTTTTCTTATGATAAGCATAGATTTTTATGTACAAATTCTGTATTTAAGATGAAACTAAAATTTATAAAAAGTACAGCTTCCTCATGGGTACCAAATTTTCAGAGAATTCTGTCAAATTAAAAGGAATCCAAAGAAAGTAGGAATACCTGAGTGTCATGTTTAAGAATATGCCCTGGCTGGTGTAGCTCAGTGGATTGAGCATGGGCTGTGAACTAAAGGGTCGTTGGTTCGATTCCCAGTCAGGGCACATTCCTGGGTTGTGGGCCAGGTCCCCAGTGGGGACCATGTGAAAAGCAACTACACATTGTTTCTCTCCCTCTCTTTCTTCCTTCCTTCCCCTCCCTCTAAAAAAATAAATAGATAAAATCTTTAAAAAAAAGGATATTACTGTATGTGGAATGGTCAAAGGAACACAACTATTTCATATGTAAACAGAAGAAAAGATGTGGGGTTGGGAAGGACAGAAGTATGATGCTGGGACACAGGAAGGGCTATCACCTGAAGAGCTGGGGCCGGCATGATGTACTGACTCACTGCTCTGCTCTTGAGTGTGGCCACCTGACTGGAGTCCGTATGTTCTCTGAGCCTCGTCTGTGAAACTGGAGTAATAACAGAACCTCCCTCACAGGGAGGTGTTAGCATCAGACGAGATGGAAAGTGCTCAGCGGCTGTTGCTGCTTTTATTAAATTCGTCATGTGCGGTATTGGTATTGTTGAAGAGCTAGAAGGCAATATTCTCTTAACAGATTTAAAGCAACCAGGATTATATTTCAGGTAGGCAGATTTCAGTGCAACTTAAGAAAAAGTCTTATCACCTTCCTGCCTGGCAGGTAGTCAGATGAACAGACATTCTTATAACATGGAGAATTCAAAATCCCTGACACTGCCCCCAGAGGCAATGTGATCCTTAACAGTGAAGATGCAGGGGGGTCTGCAGGAGAGTGATTCATTTGTACTGAATGAATTCAATGTTTCTTTCTCCATGACTATGTTTAAGAAAATTTTAGGTATGCATGAAAAATGAATACATATCATCTTACTGATGGGGAATATGATACACCAGAGATTAAATGGACATCAGCAGGTTACTGCAAAATTTTTAAGGTTTAAAGGACAACAAGCAACTCAAAATAGAGTAAGAAAACAAGCTGGTTCCATTTTGCCAGAAAGGTAACTGAAAGAACAAGAACACAGATTCAATGAATGCCACATGCTGATGGGTTTAACCCAGGAAGTGTCCTGGTCCCAAACAATAGACCCAGTGGTTTAGGCTGGCAGGATCCTGCAGAGGCACTCGTGTCCAGTTCCTGCTGGGTCCATTCAACCTGTGCCTATTGATAATTGGCCTGGTACCTGAGACTAGGCCCAGGCTCCCTCTTGCCACAGCCTGTCTTGTCTTTAGCAGACCTGAACATGCTCTGATTCACTGATCATGGCAGGTGGGAAGATAGCTGATTCTGTAATGGCCTACAGCCCCCACTGCCTGTTATCCAGGATGAAAAACAAGTGTGGCCACAAGGAGAATAGACTCATGCACACCAACAGCAAGCATACTCATTTATTGGGCACACAGAGTGGAATGAAAGCTTACAATGAATGCATTCTAAATCCACCATGAATGACTGTATTAAAAATTACTTCTAAAAATATCGTAAATGCAAAAAGAAATAAAACACAGTTTAGTATTGTCTGTATGTCAATCAATCTAACATGCCAGTTTTCTTTCCCTTCCACCATTGGAACAAATCACTTTCTTTGGTTAAGTATCAGGCAAAATAGCTGGCTTGCATTCAGGGGCAATGGGGTAAGAAAAGTAATTCTAGACAAGATGGGGCAAAAGTAGGTTTATTGTTGTTGCTAAATGAAACACAGAGTTTATTCTGGTATTATTAATATTAATTCTTATATTATTTTCCATATAAGCAACTATAAACTTACTTTTGCCCCACCCTGTATATTACTTTGGTGGCAAGATGTTCAGTGTGGTGTGGTTGAAGCATTAGAGCGGGCAATGTGGCTTCTCTCTATTTTGTCAGGGGAAGTTTACATATGGTTTCTTACCTTGTCTCCCTAACCTGAACAGCTTTTGCCCTAAACAACCCCTGACTCACTACCCCATGACCATCGCCATTGCTGCTGCTCTCTCCATCTCCTCTCCCTTTCTCCATACTGACCATAAGGCAGTAACGGCTCTGAAGGCAGACTGGGTTCACATCATGACTCCAGCATTGATTATCTGTGACCTTCAGAAAATTAACTATCATATTCAACCTTGAATTTCTCCAATAGCAAATTCATAATATCCCAAAGGATTACATCATGATAAAACTCCGTTAGCAGCATCACATACATTTCAAACAGTGACAGCCAGTACAGAGATGGTACATGGTGTCTCCCTTTATTGGTGACCAGTTAACATTTTGGCTATTTTCTTCTTTTAAAAAGGAAATTCAAAAACAAATTTTTAAAAACATTCTCCCTGACTGGTGTGTCTCAGTGGGTTGGGCATCCTCTCACAAACCGAAAGGTGGCTGGTTTGACTCCTGGTCAGGGCGCATATCTATGTTGTGGGCCAGGACCCTGGCTCAGGGACTGTGAGAAACGACCAATCGATGTTTTTCTCTCACGTTGGTGTTTCTCCCTTTCTCTCTCCTTTCCCCTCTCTCTAAAAGTAAATAAATAAAATCTTTAAACATTTTTTAACTTTAATTTTTAATAGCTTAAAATGAATACATTTTAATTTATAAAAATGTTATATAGGTATTCTAGAGATTTTATAAAGTGCAGAAAGGAAATAATAAGAAGAAAGCTCTCCAAAAAACAGTAAACTCATTTTGGAATATTTTCTCGCTAGTCTTTTTAAACATTTTGCACAGTTAAAGTCATACTGTATACAATTTTTGTACTGCCTTCCTTATGTTTTAGTTCTACCTTAATTTTGTAATATTAGGCTCAAAAATGACCAGCGATTTTGTCAACGTTCTTCGTTATTAACAACTCTGGACATGTAATTGTAATGGTTGCAAAACATTCAATTACATGGCAATGTCAAAATTGATTCATCAACCCAATACTGGACCTGCTGTTGCCAATTTTTCATTACTATAATATAAGGCTGCCCTGAACATCTTCCTGGATAAACCTTTGTCCACACAGTTACTAGGTTCCAAATCACTTTTTCTAACCAGTAGGAAATCTAGTGTGCACTAAGATGATCTCCTAGCAAACTTGGGAAACAAGGCGGAAAAGAGAGACCACCTACTTCACACTGCTGCCAAAGCTGCGCCACTTACCAGCCACCGAGTTCAGATGTATCACAGCAAACAGGAGAGCACCGCTGACCACGGCGGCCAGACTGCCCCACGGTAGGAACGCTGCTCAGTTAGCAACCACAGACTCAGTGACCTCGACCAAGTCGCTTTCCACTCAAGGCTTTGTTTTCTTCAGCTACAGATCTAGAAGCTGAAATGAGATTATTTCAATATCCCCTACCACCTTTAGAACTGAACAACTTGTTTGAGACAAAAAGAACAAACTTTCGAGACCCAGTGGTGACTTTCCTCAACAATTTTACAGTTGGATTTCTCTAATGCTGAATCACAACTTGAGGCCAACCATTGCAGCAGTTACCGAGAGGCCCTGGCCCCGGCCCTCAGTCGGGCTCTGTGGGAAGTGTCTGAGGGAAGGAGAAATGAGGCTCTGGCTGGGTGTAGAAGGGAGAACGTGAACCTACTGTGGAGAGTACCGAGGCTTACAGAGCCTCGTACGGCAGCACTGCTTTTTTAGCACTGTCTATTAGAAACCACATGTCCAAATGTGTTTACTGGTCACTACCAGGCTGTCAGGCTGGGAAGTCTAACAGATACCCTGAGTTAGACCCTGAGGTCCACAAAGAGCCCTCAGCTGAGAACCACTCACGTGAGTCTTCTTTGGCCTTACCCAAAATTTACTTAATTGGATTATCTGCTTTTCCAAGCCAAACAGATGAGAAACTTGTAGGTCAGGAAGGAGAAGTGAGGCTGAAGAAGAGTTAAAGGCAGGCTGACTAGCAACAGCAAGAAAGGAGAGCTGGTGGAAGACTGCAAGAGAAAGCAAAAGCAGGCAGAAGAATTATTTTAACAAAGCACTCAGGGGTCATTTACTGCAGGAGCAAGCTGTTGGTATCCCGTGGAAGCATTCATGGATATAGCTACTGGTGTTCAAAAGAATGATCCTGGTTGACAGACATCATTGAAGAGGATAAGGAAATCTGAATTTGTAAGACATTTAGTTTAATTTCCATCAAAAGTGTTTCAAATAAAAAAGGGATAAGCTTGAGTTATCTGTAAATAGAGTCACCCATGTTGAGTATCTTGTCTGAAGAAAACAGCAGGAGGACAAGCTGATTCGGGACAAACCCTGTTGAAGCATGCTTGCTGAGCAGGGTGGATGCTGCACAGCAGGGTCTGAGAGGGGAGACACTCCTGCTGGCTCCGGCCTGCCACACAGCCCCTTAGAGACTATTGGCTCTCTCCTCTACTTTCCCCTTTCCCAAATTCAAACCAGAAACAGAGGATCTGCTATAACATTATTAGGCCAGCTCACAACACAGCTACCTCTAGGGTGGGGAAAGCAAATGATGATGGTAATTAAAAAGAACTTTCATATATACTCACACACACACACACACACAATAATTTTGCAAAGGCTAGAAGAAAATAGGGCAAAATGTTATGGACTATAAAGTCTGGGTGTCTGGCATTTAAGTGCTGTTATAATATGCTTGGGATTGTGAGTGTGTAATGTCTGTGTTTTCCAAATACCTCCAAAAACAAAAGATAATAAGTTTCTGTACCCTCAGGCAGAATGGCACTAAATCATTTGTCTGTGTGTCCATCTACTGCAGTGTTTTTCAACCTTTTTCATCTTGTGGCATATATCAACTAATTACTAAAATTTTGTGGCACAAAAAAAATATATATTTTTTGCCACTCTGCCAAAAAATAGGTATAATTGTGATTCACTCACATCAAAAAGCTATTGTTGTTTTGGCTGTAACCATTTTTTATTTGTCAGTGTCCCTCAGTAACTAGTCAGGTACTGCATGTTCTTGGGGTGCACTGGCTGAAAACCGCTCATACATTCAAACACCTCCTGCTGTGCTGTGCCTGACATCAGCCAGGTGCAGGCCAAGCCACTAGGACACAGTGGTGACGTAGCAGATTAAGTCCTAGCCCTTATAAAGCTTCCGGTACCACCATGCGGTTTATGCTGCATTTTTCTTTCATTCTTTGAAATCACAGAAGACAGATAGAAGGAAGTGCTTCATCTCATTCAACACGTTGTTTCACTCAGAATAAAATCTGTACCCCTGGCGCTAGACCACAGGACCTTACCTGAGAGTCTCCTACCTCCCTTCCAACCCCACTGAAGCTTCTCCCCACATTCATACGGCAGCACAGTGGCATCTTTCATGTCTTAGGCCCTTTGTCCTTGCCTGGAACACCCTTGCCTAACCCTTCACATGTCAGTCTCTTCAAATCCTTTGGGTTTCAATTCACATTTCACAGCCTCATCAAAAGGCCTTTCCTGGATCCTACGTCTAAAATGCCAACCCTCATCACTCTGTCACACCACCGGATATGTTCTCATACTTATATCCTCAGTAGGTTTCAATGTCCCCAACACTCTCCTCCCCTTCCCCACGCCACTCCAGACACACATGCCTCCTTGCTATTCTCACACACACTGGTCTCCCACAAGCTTAGGACATTCTTCCTCCCCCTCCACCCCACAGCACCACTGAGCTGACTCCCTTACCTCCACAAGCCTTCTCAGTGAAGCTTTCCTGGATCACCGATTTAAAACTGTAGCTGGTCCTCTCCCCCTGTGCCTCCTCCTGCACCTCCCCCCTCCGGATACCTTTTATCTTGCTTTACTTTTCTTTGCGGGATAGAACTTAGCACCTACTAACACACTACATAATTTAAGTATTTATTTTGGTCATTGCTTATTGCCTGTCTCCTGCACTAGAATATAAGACATATAAGAAAATAAATTTTTGGTTTGTTCACTGATATATCAACAGTGCCCTTAGTAACCATCCAATAATGAACAAACCCATTTCAGAGCAATCACAAATATCACCTTTATTGTATACCTGATTACTCACTAACTCTTTCCCCTGAGACAGCCAGAGAGCAAGAGCAAGCACCATGAGGCCACAGCCTTCTTGTTTAATCTGCATGCCCAGCACATAAAAGAGAATCTGACACATCTGAGGTGCTCAGTAAATATTTGAAACAAAAGAAGACACTGCCAGGCTGGATCCAATGTGAGTTTTTCTAAAAAAGGACTTCATGGCAAATTTCAGCTACCCATTTTCCTCTGATTCCCTGAAAGAATCTAAGCCATCTGAGAAGGAATCATTATTTTAACTAGCATAATCATGACACAAAAAAATAATTATTTCACTTATTCCATATCCCATATTTGGAAATCAGCTTCAGACTATAATTGCTGCCTAAATCCCAGTAGTAAACAAACCAGCTTTGCATTTTATATGTTACCATGAGGTTCTCCAGGTTTGCTCTTTCCAGCCAAAGAAATGTTGACACAGTTGCACACCAAGTTTCAACATGCTGATCATGTTAAAATAGTGCACAAGAAATATTTTTCCACTTTATAAAAAGCCAGACTGTTTACATGCTCAAGTGGCCAGAGACTTTGCTATCTGTGTGTGGTCCTGAAGTTTCAATATCATAACCATGAACACGAAGTGGAGCAGCATGCAACAAACCAGTTGATGTAGTTCCACAGCCAAATTCGGAATCAAGATGTTACTAACATCATAA
Source organism: Tonatia bakeri (assembly GCA_004024845.1). Classification (NCBI taxonomy): domain Eukaryota; kingdom Metazoa; phylum Chordata; class Mammalia; order Chiroptera; family Phyllostomidae; genus Tonatia; species Tonatia bakeri. Next base: position 120,516 of record PVIA01001543.1, on the reverse strand, counting down.
ACAGGCAGGATAAATTAGCAAGAACTAACTCATAAATAGGTAGGTTAAAAGGGAGGGGGATTTAAAAATCAAATTTTGATAGACCCTTAAAGAAAAAATAATAATTTTATATAACTGGGTTATTTTACACATATATAATATAGCAAAATATATATTAAGACAAAAGAGACAGCAAAAGAGAAAGAAAGAGCATGAGAGAGAAGACAGAAATAGCCCACAAGGTTTTCTGCCTACAGATTTCTAGTCAAATTCACATACAAATATGGTGAGCACAGTATTAACTACAAGTCCAGAGTCAAGTGACAGAAAGATCTATGAAAAGGTTCCCAAGCGTGGGTCTTCATATGACCACTTGGGAGGGGAGAGGTGTTATTTGGGCTTGGCCTAGTAGCTTCACCCTGGCCTTGAGCAACCTCCCAGGAGCACTCATCAGAACAGGGGCCCAAGTTCACAGCCCGGCCAAATGCAAAGACATGCCCTGCCTCCTTTATCTTTTCCCCTTTCCAAGTAGCACTAGCTTTGGGCTACAATAATTCAGTCTTTCTCCAAGATAGAAATAGAATTTAAGCAAGGCTCCACCCAGTGCAGACAAGATGTAAGTGAAAAAAGACCTCACAGAAAGAGAAATTGTCTACATCTCACAAACTGAAGACATGTACACATTCCCAGAGTTGAGGATTTAAATGCTCAAGACAGTTTCTGGATTCTGGGCTGTCTGCATCTATCATTCCTCTTAAGTCTCCAAGTGCTTCAGGTTAGTGAGTACTGCTGGTTCTCACATTTTTAATAGCTCTCCACTTGAAGAAAGTTCTCAGTACACTGTGTCTAAACAAAAAAAATAAATCACTTAATGTAAGCAGGTTCATGTTACAACATGAAATGCCACTTCCCATTTGAATGCCAAACGCACGAACTTATTCTCAGTTGACTGAATAAGTAAAAGAATGGTACTTTATTACAATCATGTTCCTGGCATTATTTTTTTCTTTCTACAATTTCTTCTGCAGTCTTACACAGCTATAAGTCAGAATAGTTTCCCTGTTGCTATGACAATGATGTAAATAAGTCAACTTTAAAATTCACTTTGGGGGTATGGAGCTGCCACATTTCCCGCTACCCAAGCCAGGCTGGGTGTGCGTTGCACACTCTTCCCTGCAGACAGAGGATCATGGCCACTTCATTGGCCTCCCTCTATTGCAGCCACCACCTTTCAGGCCAGAAACATCTCACACGCCTCTCAGAGGACCCTCTCTAACTGCTGAAATTCCTACATATAGACACCGTAATGGTCTCCTGCTATAAAAGGAGAAGAAGGTAAGTCCCATGCTACTCTTCTCCAAATGCAGAACTATGATTAGAACAGCATGGTATGCATGTGCCTCCTCAACTCCACCAAGCAGCTGCAGTGCCTCCCACTTGCTATACAACAATGGCTCAGAAAAATGATTACTGTAAAGAGCCCTAAGAACCCCTTTGGAAGGGCGAACAAAAGGTCTGGGAGAGCTCTTGAGAAAAGGGTCTTTACATGCAAGTGGCACTTTCCCACATTTCTGCTGTGTAGCCTTCCCAATCTACCTCACTGGATAGCCCACAAGGGAGCAGTACTACATCTTCAGGAGGGTAGTTCTACCTGTATTTCAGGGAATTCTCCATTCATAGCTGAACTGCCCATTCTCCCAGAGCTCCCGGACCTCAGAAAAAGAAAGTACACATGGCTCACTTAACTGAATCCCAGTCCGGGCCTGGAGATGAAAGACCCTAGTCTTCAGATAAGCCAATCATCAAAGACAAAAGTATTTAAAGAATCTTGTTACTGTCAAGAAGAGACCAACTCCGCTCTCCATTCTTACAAGATTTGTAGACCTTTTTCCTCATAGCATGGTAAATTGAACTGTGTCCCCCTTAAAAGATACGTTGCAGTCTTAATTTCCAGTACCTATGAATGTGACCTTATTTGGAAATAGGGTCTTTATAGACATAATCTAGTTAAGATGAGGTTACTATGGGCCCTTGCAATATGACTTGAAGAGAAGACAGAGACACACAGAGAAAGATGGCTGTGTCATCATGGAGGCAAAGATTAAAAAGATGTATCTACAAGCCAAGGAATGCTAAGGATTGCCAGCAAATACCAGAAACTAGAAGACATCAAGGAAAAGGCCCAACTCTAGAGCCTTGAGAGAGAAAGCATCGTCCTGAGGATACCTTGACTTGGACTTCTAGCCTACAGAACTATGAGACAATAAATTGTTGTTTTAAGCGACCAAGTTTGTCGTACTTGGTACAGCAGCCTAGGAAACTAATACAAAGAACAGTTTCTGTCTTGAGCTAAAAGAAGGTCATGACATTTGTGAATGGAGGTGTCCTTCAGATGAAAGCAAAGCTGCCTGTGAAAGCCCATGGATACACGTCATATCCTCAAGTGGCACTGTGACAGCGGGCTGGCCTAGAACAGGACACCTGGAAAGGCCTGTAACATGAAGGCTGGTGAGGCTGAAGCCCCATGGACTTGTGGGCATGCACGCTTATGCACGACGTGGACAGTCAGACCACAGAGAGCTTGAGAACATGGGCTTTGCCTCTGGGTGTGACACGATCTGACAAGTGCTTAACAAGATCACTCTGGCTGCTGTGTGGAGAACAGGAAGAATGAGGGCAAGGGCATAGGTAGGGAGACCAGCTAGGAGGTTCCTGCAGTTACTGCAACAACTTGCCTGGCACCAACGATTATAAATCTTGGCCAATGGGAAGCAGTTAATTAACTCCCCTTCTTAGTACATATCCTAAAGAAAAAATAATAATCTGCTATTTCAGTTTTATCTAATGAAAAATCTGTCCATTCTTTGCTTAGTGAAACTACACACAAATCAAAGATCACATCTACATTTATTTAAGGAGATATGACCTTGCTTATTCATCAGAATTCTCTAAGCACTTCATACTCATTACATTCTTATAGGCAGTCAAAACCTTCAAAAGCAGAACATGTTCTAAAATAACAAAGTATTCCATTTTTTATAAGTTCTTGGTCTCTTAGATGGAAATGAGAAATTAATACTTTAGAACAATAAACTTTTCTTCATGGAGACAATTCTCATTCACCATCAGACCTTTTTTTAAGTCTATTTGCCTGGATAAATAGAAGCAAGCATAACCCACCATCTGGCACAACCACCACCTCTTTGCAGCTATGTAAGTAATGAGCTCTTTGACAGGAGAGGGTCTCTGGCAGCCCTGCCCATAAGCCTCAAGAACCATGAGGAATGGCAACAGTGAAGAGGAGGTAAAACAACGAGACTTCTGAGGAGAGAAGTATTTACCAATTAGCAGTGACGCCCCTGAAGGAAGGACATCTCCTGTGGTACATGAGCACTTCACCCCTAGAAACCCAGAGAGGCTCTGCCAGCTCTATGGCGACTTGTAACTCTTCAGTGAAGGTGGGCTCAATTTATGGAGGAGGACAGCTCCTTTTCAAAGCTCAAGTTCCTTCTACTTGCTAGCATCTTTTTTGACAGCATAGACCATGGGAAGAGGGGAGAATAAAGTAAATTCAAGTTTAAATAGAATCACCAATGTGTGGTAGGAATTTTTCTCCAGTGGCTAAGAGCACTGGTTCTGGAACTAGACAAGTGGGAGAGCAAGAGACTGTTTCAGCGTATTAGTCAGAGTTCTTCAGAGAAACAGGACCAACAGGATGTGTGTGTGTGCTTGTGGAGAGAGAGAGAGAGAAAGATTTATTTCAAGAAACTGGCTTACATGATTGTGGGGGCTGGCAAGTCTGAAATATGCAGGGCAGACCAGCAGTCTGGAGACCCTGGGAAGAGTTCATGTGGCAAGCTTGAGTCCAGAAGGCAGTCTGGAAGTGGAATTCCTTCTTCCGCAAGAGACCACAGTCTTTTCCCTTACAGCCTTCAAGTGACTGAACGCAGTCCACCCACATTATGGAGGGTAATCTGTTTTACTCAAAGTCTACGAATTTAAATGTTAATCTCATCTAAAAATACCTTCATAGCAACACCCAGAGTGGTGTTTGACCAGACACGGGCAGTATGGCCTAGCCAAGCTGACACATACAATCATCTATCACACACAGTTTCTCATCTGAAAAAAGGTCAAAATTACACAAGATGGCTGTAGCTCTTACATGAGATACTCATGGTGCACGTGAACAGGCTCACATATATACATACATGCTAGTCACATTATCATTAGCACTGCCACTACTACCACTAGTGTTTATACAATAACTATATAGAGTAAGTGCAAATGTTTCACCTATTTCAGCAACCATCAAAGCGAGCACATATGGTAAACTAGTACTTTATATGGCAACCTTCATGGTTTGTATATACAGTACTTCCTCCCCAACCCTGCATCCACAGAGATACATTCCAAGACCCCCCCGTGGATGCCTGAGACCTAAAACCTCAGTACAAAACCCTAGATATACTATGTTTTTTTCCTATAAATACATATCGTTTCACTTACAGGAAGGATTTTATGGCTTCTCTTTGACATATCCAAATTGCCAGCATCACTAATCTCCTGCTTTAGAACCACTATTAAATTAAATAAGGGTTACTTGAACACAAACACTGTGACACTGTGACACTTGATCTGATAACCCAAATGGCTACTAAGTGAGTAACAGGCAGGAAGCACATACCGCATTGGAGACGCTGGACAAAGGGATGATTCGCATTCCGGGTAGGATTGCATGAGATTTCATCACAACCCTCAGAAGGGCATGTTATTTAAAATTTATAAACTGTTTATTTCAGAAATTTTTTTTTAATATCTTTGGACCACAGTTTTCAGTGGGTAACTAAAACCACAGAATGTAGAACTATGTCTAAGGGAAGGACTGCTATAGGTATAGTCATGTAAACCAAACCCCACCTGATCTCATCAAACACCACCCAGCCATTGGAGAAGGAAGTCCAGGCCAGATGAACTTGTGAAAAAACTGACTGACACGAGGGTGCTCTGATGCATTATCACCCCCCGTAGACCTGGCCTGAATCTGTGCTTATGTCACACATTCTGCATTTGATGCCTGGGCTTGCAATTATCTTTACCAAAAACACAACACCTTAAACAAAGTTGGCTACAAAATACAATCTCGAAATGAGTATGGTAACTGGTGCGTGGGCCAGGACAAAGGATATAATGGTAGACCCTTAGAAAAGTCCATCACTTTCTCACACATGTAAAAACAACATGTAGAGTCTTGACACAGAACATGATTGATGCAGGCCTTCTCCTATCCCCAGAGCTCAGACAATAATGTCTAATAAAGAGGCAAAATTTTTAAATAATCATGTGATCTCCTGACAGAGGGGTATGTATTTCTTAAATTAATCATCTCGGAATTGTATAATAACCATGTTTTAACCACAGCTTTTTTTATTCATCTTGACATGTGCCATTTCCTGACATCCAGTTACCGAGTTCACTTGTACCTTTGACAGCAGTCATCGACCCTGTCAGCTATGTTAACTCTTGGAGAGCCACTGAAACTAGGTTATAGTTTATGATGAAAGTGCAGCATTTGTTTTTATTGTTTTGATTTTTAAAGATTAAAGACATTTTAAAAAATATCTTTTATCTCAAACAGATTCTTATCCTACCATCTGTAAAAGGGTGGAAATAATGCCTTTGTTCTCCTGTGCCATCATACCTTCCAGTATTTTCAGAGATACCAGAAAATTTCTCTTGTTCCTGCATGATGTGGACCCACTGAGGCTTCAGTAACATGGGGGTTAAGGACACTGACCCCTACACAGTGAAATATCCATGTATAACTACTAATAGCCTACTACTGACCAGAAACCTTACCAACAACGTAAGTCAATTGATTAACACATATATTATATGTTATATGTATCATACATTGTATTCTTATAGTAAAGTAAGCTAGAGAAGAGAGAATATTAAGAAAATTATAAGGAAGAGAAACTAATTTACAGTATTTATTGAAAAAAATTCATATATAAGTGGACCCACACAGTTCAAACCTATGTTGTTCAAGGGTCAACTCTACTTTTAATATGTCTAAATATTCCCTATGCTAGTAACACAAGTGAGAAGATGGACCACATTTAACTTACACAGAAATTATCATACATACAATAGAAACTGTTTTCCAAAAAGTAACCTATTAGTGAGTCCTGAATCAGGTTACTGGTTAACAGTCAACATTTTTTTTTACTGAAAACAATGAATGGTCTAGAACTGAATAAAGCAAAGTATACTACACGTTTAAAAACATTTTAAAAACAATACAAAAGTTAAATATGGTTTGTGTCATGTTTGTTTGAATTTTGTTTGTATGAATGCATGTATACATACATGTTGTTTCTGTTCCACTTTATGCATTTATTGGTTGATTCTTGTATGTGTCCTGATCACACGTCAAAAGTGCAACCTTAGAGTATCAGGATGACACTCTAATCAACTGACCTACCTGGCCAGGGCCATACATATTGTTCATGTATGTGTTCGAGTACTTAAAGTCATGTAAAATTTATTTTTTATTGTAAGTAGAATCAAAGTTTGAAGGTGGACAAATGTCCCCATTTAATTAAAGAGAGTAAATCTCACAGATCCAAGCCACATAGGATATAAAGAACCAAGAAAGAAAAGTTGTATTAAACCCATAATGTCTGTCATCAAAGAAATTAATAAGATCACTAAATATATAATAAACATTTGTTCATACATATAGTTATGATAATAATAATTATATAAAGATACAAATTAAGGAGCAAAGAAGTCTTAAAATTTAAAATATGTATTTCATTTCTAGTTAAAATCACTTCAATAAAAGCCTATTGTCTGATTACTTAAGTTCTTTTTCCCAACTTAGAAGGAAAGAAGCCAGTAAGAATTGTCATTACTATAATCATGGTAACCTATACAAAGGTAGATGATATGATTTCAAAATAAATTTGTTTAAAGCAGGAAATGAAAAAGTTAGATGACTTTTTAAAAAGAATTTTAATAGTCAATAATACTGTAATAATGACGCATGATGCCAGATGGGTATCAGACTTACTGGGGAGATCACTTCATAAGGTATATACCTATCTAATCACTATGTTGTACACCTGAAACTAATATAATATTATATGTCAACTATACTTAAAAAATAAATTTAGCCCTGGCTGGTGTGGCTCAATGGATTGAGTACCAGCCTGCAAACCAAAAGATTGCTGGTTCGATTCCCTGTCAGGCCATATGCCTGGGTTGCAGGCTAGGTTCCCAGCAGGGGACATGTGAGAGGCAACCAATTGATGTATCTCTCATGCGTCTGTGTGTCTCTTCCTCTCTTTCTCCCTCCCTTCCCCTTTCTCTAAAAATAAATAAAATTTTAAGTAATTAAAAAATTTAATATGGATAATTAAAAATATGAATCCAGATAATCACTAGATTAGCAGGATGATCAGTGTAAGGTATAAAAATGTCAAATCACTATACTGTATGCAGGAAACTAATATAATATTGTATACCAACTATAGTTAGATAAAAAAGACAGTTACAAAACAGTATTATTGTATGATCCTAATTTTAATTTAAAAATATTTATGTGAAATAATAATAAAGACAATAAGATGCTAAGAGTAATACATCTAATTAAGACATAAGGGTGACTTTAAATTTCTTCCTTGACATTTTTTAGTTTCTGAATTTTTCACAATATACCTCTGTAAGGTTTAAAAAATTTAAAAATAAATCTTTTTTTTAAAAAAAGGAATAAAAATGTGAATCCTGAGAATAAAGAATATTAGCCTCGATCACAATGGGGTACAAGTTCCAACTGTGATTGTCAAAAAAAAAAAAGTTGTTACAAGTTCCAAAGAACCTCCCATAAAGATTGCACAGTAATTTCTAATTTTGTAGCATATTTGTGGCAATGATCAGTTTTTAAAAACTATCCACACACTATTGCAATAATAAATAAAGTTAATTTCAAAACTGAAGAAAACACTGTCATGAGCCAGAAATAGACATGAAATAAGGAAGGGGCAGGGTAAAAGGCATGGACCAGCTCCTGCAGCGTAATGGAAGAGAGAACCTGTAAGACTGGATTGAATGGGTTCAGGAGAGACTACCCAGAAGAAAACTGCTAACAAGTGACCTAGGGCACTAGCATGAAAGGAAACTACCATCACAGGGAAACAGGAGAACACTAACACAGTCTTGGCAGCTGAAGAGAGGTACCCATTGGCTCAGCTAATGCATTAACATCTATTTCATTGCAGGAGAGATGATCTGAAATTATATTGCCTATTTCATCAAATCTAAGATGCCATCAATTATAAGGCATATTATTACTTTATATACCACTAAGAAAAATATTGCCAACTAAAATTATGGTTTAGCATGCATTATAGATGTACTGCAATCTGAAAGGTTTTAAAACATGAAACTAATGAAACATAGTCTATGACTTGGTTCTAGACCCCATGCTGAAGGATTTGAGAGATGAGAACTGGTTGTCAGTGAAAAGAAGAAATTTTTTAGAAAAAGAAGATTAGGGGTAAGGATTTCATACAGAGGACAACAGAGAAAAATTAAACAACCAAGAAGAAGAAAAAGAAGAAGCCAGTACTGCCACCCACTCAGCATGAGCCTACAAATCAAAATTCCAAAATATATGAAGAATTCTAATGTTAAGAAAAGTGAGCAACAAAATCAAAGGCAAATAATTTTCTGTAAAAGTCTAGTAGACTGAAAAATAAGTATGTGTGAGAGGTTTAAAGAAATAAATAAAAGCACAGCTTTCATTAAAAATATTGAATTATAACAGAAAAAGAAACAAAAGAATACCAAAAGAACAAATTAGAACTCTTAGAAAGTATTTTTAAAAATATTTACACAGTCAAAGTCTAGACTGAAGTAAATTAACAACAACAAAAAACAGTAAACCAGTAGATAGCACTGAGGAACTTGCCCAGAACATAGCGGAAAGAGAAACATAAACACATATAAAGGAGACGACACATATGTCATGGAAGATCATTTGAAAGGCTGCAACAAAGCTGGAACAACCATTCCAGCAAAGGAAAATGGGGGGAGTGGTGGAAAAACAGTATCTGAAGAGAATATAGTGAAGAATGTTCCAAAACTAAGGAAATGATTCCTCAGATGAAAACACCTTTAGGTACAAAGCAAAAAATAAATCCACAAGTGGACACACTGTAGTGGCACCATAAAATAACAGGGATAAAAAAGTCTGGAAAGCTTAAAAGCTGTCATAGTCTTATAGAATATTTCTAATCAGCAGACAATGAAATAGTAAAATGCTCATGGAAAAGTCATTGTGTAAAACCACTTCTGATATAAACACCTAATACAATGTATTATCCACAGACCCCCACAATCTCTTACTAAAAGGACTTCCAAAGGGTGTCCATCAACTGGAGGAAAGGCACAGAATACATGATGCAATGAGTCCAGATACTGATTTTTAAAAAATGACACACACAGAAGGACATAACGTTAACTTCTGATTGAAAAAATACATAAATATCAACAACTTATTTTGTATTTAAAAAACTGTGGAAGTTGTCCAAAGTCTAATAAGATGTACTCAGTTGTGATCACATACGTAAAAGGGCTAGAAATGCTGAATAATTTTAGAATTTGTTCAAAAATATTTAAATAAAATATGTGTGAGAGTCATTGTGGATGTTCTGACCTCAAACCCCATTCTCAATTTCTTTCCAGTTTCCTTCCAGTTGTGGGAGGCTCAGGGTGAAATTCTGGCCAAACTAGAAGTCTCTTGGGTGGCAGTCTCCAAAAAGTCTTATTTTTCTGACAAAAAAAGGAACTCCTCTGCAGGGTACACCTTTCTTTGCCAATTTGCCCTTTCCCAACTTTTTCATGCCTGGTACATGTGATGCCTGGAAATGCAGCAGCCAGCCTGCAGCCTTGAAGCAGCAAGAATGAGGAAATGCCCATGTGTTAAGGACGATGGACCAGAGAGCTGGAATGAGCCTGGGTCTCAGGTGGCAGGTCCACCTGCAGATTGTGTGTTGTGCAAGAAAAATAACCCCTATTTGTTTGTGCTTCTCTAATTTAGGATTTTCTGCTTATAGTTGGGTATAATTTTAAGGATACAACAAAAAGAATTATGAATAAGCTCTATAAGAACAGAACTACTATATATGTATTCCAAACCAGATAAGGGACTTCAAAAGGGAAGGAAACATTAAAAGTTTTGATTACTTCAGCAGAAAGTAGGAAAGGGGAAGACATAAAGAAAATAAATGGTAAGCAAAAATACTATAGTTGAAATAAGCCCAGATATATCAATATTTGCAATAAATATAACCGATGTAGAGGTGCAGGTTATTACACTGAACAAAACTAAACAAATAAAAAGAGCTATCTGCTGATTACAAAAGAGAAGATGTAAAAAACAAAATCCACTTAGGAAAAGCAAATGTTTGCCAACTTTTAATCAAAATAAAAACTGGTAAAAATATGAATATGATTCAGGTCGGGAAGATGGCGGCAAGACAGGTGGAAATGGAGCACACATCCCTCTGCACGTGGATGAAGCACCTCGCCAATCTTCTGAGGAGCAGAATGAAAGGAGAACAGTACCTTAGCATTTATGAAGACTGGAGACCAAAAACTGTAGAGGACATTGAAAAATCAAACAACAAAACCTGGAGCTGTGAAAAAACCAGAGTTGGACCCAAAGAGGGATCATCCCAACAGCCGAGACAAGTAGGTGGAAGCTGTGAACACCAGGATACCTGCGGGAAGAGGAAACCCACCAACAAAGGAACCACCAACAGATAACAACTGAAGAAGGTGATGTGGGGAGTGGAAGCCACACTAATTCAACCCAAGACCTATCTGGAAATACAACTAAAAGGTGGAGAAATTACTCAGAACAAATAACTGAACAACAGTGAAAGAGAAGCCTCAAAACCCTGTACACATGCAAGAACCAGCTTCAACACAACCTGCCCACACCTGCACAACAGAATACAAGACGTGGTGGACTGAGTGACCCTCAGTTAACCACCTGGAGGGAAGGACCCACCAAAGAAAGACCCAACAACAATCAAAATCCAAAGACGAACACAGAGCCAACATAAACAACAGCCCAAGACCAGCAAGCTCAGGAGATCAAGGAGACTGCACCACCGAATCTCACAGGTCTTCTACCATAGAAGTTCATACCATAAACCCAGGAAGTCAGAACACAACAATTTAAAAAGCAGAGGCTAACAAAAAGAGTCTCACAAGCAATGGGAAGACAAAGAAAAAAATCCCCAAATGAAAGGAAAGGAGGAATCCACACAAAGAATGCTAAATGAAATGGAGGCAAGTCAACTATCAGATACTGAGTTCAAATCAATGGTTATAAGGAAGCTCAATGAGTTCGCACAGAATTACCAAAAACTACAGGGAAACTACAATGAACTCACTGCAAACTATATCAACATGAAAAAGGAAATAGAAACTATCAACAAGGGCCAAGAGGAAATGAAGAATACAATTTCTGAACTGAAGAACACAGTAGAAGGAATCAAAAGCAGGCTCAATTGAAGCAGAGCTGCAGGATAAGGTAGAAAAAAACACCCAGAATGAGCAAGAAAAGGAAAAGATGCTCAGAAAAAAAATGAAGAGGGGTTAAAAGAAATGCAAGATAACATGAAACATAATAATATCTGTATAATAGGGATACCAGAAGGAGAAAAAGATGAGCAAGGGATAGAAAACCTATTTGAAAAAGTAATAATGGAAAACTCCCCTACTTTGTTGAGAGAAAAAGTCACACAAATCCAGAAAACACAGAGAGTCCCAAACAAGAGGAAACCAAAGAGGCCCACTTCAAGACACATCATAATTAAAATGGCAAAATTCCAAGATAGAGAGAGAATCTTAAAGGCAGCAAGGGAAAAACAGGACGTAACATACAAGGGAGCCCCAATAAGACTAGCAGCTGACTTCTCAATGGAAACGCTCCAAGCCAGAGGGAATGGCAAGAAATATTCCAAGTAATGAGAACCAGAGGCCTGCAACCAAGACATATCGAGTATTTTCTCTGACTACAAGGGACTGAAACTAGAAGCCAGCTTCAAGGGAAAAAACCCAAAACACTCAAACTCATGGAGATTGAATACCATGCTATTAAACAATGAATGGGCCAAGAATGAAATTAGGGAAGAAATCAAAAAGTTTCTGAAAACAAAGGAAAATGAACTCACAACAATCCAAAACTTATGAGACACAGTGAAGGCAGTACTGAGAGGGAATTTCATAGTGATACAAGCCTACCAAAAAAAAGATAAAAACATTTCAAACAACAACCTAACCCTACACCTACAAGAATTTGAGGAACAACAACAAAGACAGCCCAGAGCAAGTAGAAGGAAGGAAATAACCAAGATCAAAGCAGAATTAAATGACAAAGAGACTAAAAGCATAATTCTAAGAATCAATAAATCCAAGAACTGGGTCTTTGAAAAGATAAACAAAATCAACAAGTCTTTAAGCAGGCCCAAGAAAAAAAGAGAGAGGACCCAATCAGAAATGAAAATTAACACAATCAGAAATGAAAGAAGAGAGATCACAACTGATACCACTGAAACACAAAGGATTGTAAGAAATTCTACGAAGAACTTTATGCCAAGAAACTTTAAAACCTAGGAGAAATGGACAAATTTCTAGAAAAATATAATCTTCCAAAACTCAGTGAAAAAGAAGCAGAAAGCCTGAACAGACCAATAACAGCTGATAAAATTTTAACAGTAATCAAAAAGCTTCCGACACACAAAAGCCCTGGACCAGACAGTTTCACAGGGAATTTTACAAAGCATTTAAGGGAGAGCTAACCCCCATCCTCCACAGATTATTCCAAAATTTGAGAAGATGGAAGACTCCCAAACTCTTTTTATGAAGCCAGCATCATTGGAATCGTAAAACCAGATAAAGATATAACAAAGAAAGAAAACTTCAGGCCAATATCTCTGATGAACATAGATACTAAAATCCTCAACAAAATATTGGCAACCAGCAACCAGCAATATGTCAAAAAGATCATACACTATGATCAATCAAGTGGGATTAATTCCAGGGATGCAAGGATGGTACAATATTTGCAAAATAATAAATGTAATACACCACATGAACAAAAGATAAAAATCACATGACCATATCAACAGATGCAGAAAAAGCATTTGATAAAGTACAGGACCAATTTATGATAAAAACACTCAGCAAAGTGGGAATATAGGAAGCAATACTCAACATAATAAAGGAAATATATGACAGAACTACAGCCAACATCATGCTTAATGAGCAAAAACTTAGAGCTTTCCCCCTAAGATCAGGAACAAGACAAGGATGCCGGCTTTCACCACTCCTATTCAACATAGTACTGGAAGTCCTAGCCACAGTAATCAGACAAGAAAAAGAAATAAAAGGCAACCAAATTGGAAAGGAGGAAGTAAAACTGTCATTGTTTGCAGATGACATGATAGTGCACATAGAAAATCCTATAGACTCCACCAAAAAACTACTGGACTTAAAAAATGAATTTGGAAGAACAGCGGGATACAAAGTCAATACTCAGAAATCGAAGGCTTTTTGGTACACCAACAATGAAATACCAGAAACAGAAATCAGGAGAAAAATCCCGTTTGATATAGCAACAAGAAAAATAAAGTACCTAGGAATAAACCTAACCAAGGAGGTAAAAGACCTGTACTCAAAACTACACAACACTAAAGGAAGAAATTAAGGAAGACACAAACAAATGGAAGCATGTACCATGCTCATGGGTTGGAAGAATTAACATCATCGAAATGGCCATATTACCCAAAGCAATTTATAGATTCAATGCAATCCCTATTAAAGTACCAATGACATATTTCACAGATATAGAACAACCATTTCAGAAATTTATATGGAACCATAAATGACCCGGAATAGCTGCAGCAATTTTGAGAAAGAAGAAAAAAGTAGGAGGGATGACAATAGCTGATAACTAACTATATTACAAGGTCACTGTAATCAAAACAGCCTGATACCAACATAAAAAGGGACACACAGAATAATGGAACAGAACAGAGAGACCAGAAATAAACTCACGTCTCCATGGTCAATTAATATTTGACAAAGGGGGAAGGAGCATAAAATGGAGCAAAAATACCCTCTTCAACAAATGGTGGTGGGAGATCTGGACAGCTACATGTAAAAAAATGAAACTCAATCACCAACTTACATCATACACAAAAATAAACTGAAGGTTGATAAAGGATTTAAATATAAGTCGCTATGCCATAAAAGTCCTAGAGGAAAACATTGGCAGGAAAATCTCAGATATTTCATGCAGCAACATCTTCACTGATATGTTCCCTAAAGCAAAGGACAAAAGGAAAAAATAAACAAATGGGACTTCATCAAATTAAAAAGCTTTTGTATGGCTAAAGAAAACAACGTTAAGATGAAAAAAGAACCAACTATATGGGAAAACATATTTGCCAATGATACCTCGGACAATGGTTTGAGCTCCAAAATATATAAAGAACTCACACGACTCCACACCACGAAGACAAAAAACCCAATTAAAAAATGGGCAAAAGACTTGAACAGACACTTCTCCAAGGGGAACATACAGAGGGCCCAGAGACATATGAGAAGATGCTCAATATCACTAGCCATCAGAGAGATGCAAATTAAAACCACAATGAGATACCACCTCACACTGGTCAGAATGGCCATCATAAACAAATCAATAAACAAGTGTTGAAGAGGATACAGAGAAAAGGGAACCCTAGTGCACTGCTGGCAGGAATACAGACTGGTGCAGCCACTATGGAAAACAGTATGGAATTTCCTCAGAAAACTAAAAATGGAACTGCCTTTTGACCCAGCAATTCCAGTGCTGGGATTATACTCTAAGAGCCCTTAAACACCAATTGAAAAGAACCTATGCACCCCAATGTTCATAGCAGCACAATTTATAATAGCCAAGTGCTAGAAGCAACCTAAGTGGGATCAGTAAATGAGTGGATCAAAAAACTATGGTACATTTACACAATGGAATTCTATGCAGCAGAGAGAAAGAAGGAACTCCTACCCTTTGTAACAGCTTGGATGGAGCTGGAAAGCATTATGCTAAGCAAAATAAGCCAGGCAGTGAGGGACAAATGTCATATGATCTCACCTTTAACTGGAACCTAATCAACAAAAGAAAAAAGCAAACAAAATATAACCAGAGACATTGAAATTAAGAACAATTTAACAATAGGCAGAGGGGAGGGGGAAGGGAACAGTGGGGAGAAGGGTTTTCAGGAACAACTATAAAGGACACATGGAGAAAACTAAGGGGGAGGGTGGAAGCAAGGGAGCGAGGTGGGTTTGGCTGGGGTGGGGAGGAGTGGTGGGGAGAAAATTCAGACAACTGTAATTGAACAACAATAATTTTTTAAAAAGTTAAAAAATATTAATATGAAATGAATATTATCTAGAGAAAAACCATTAACATGACTAAATATGAATATCTGATGGTAAAAATAGAATATAGAATAAGAAAACAATCATGAACTTATTTGTACTTAGCAGCATGATTTCAAAATACATGAAACATAAACTGACAAAATTATGAGGGGAAATGACAACTCTAGAATCATGATAAGAGATACTAGCAGAAGCTTAAGGAATCAGGGGGAATATCTGAGCAATACAATTAATGAGCTTGATCAGCTGTTTAAATAAAATCATGCATTTAATAAATGCAGAATGCCAATTATTTTCCATTATACATGGAACATTTACAAAAACTGACCAACTGCCAGGTCAGAAAGGAAGTCTCAACAAATTTCCAACAATTGCTATCATTCAGGATCGTATCCTCTAACTATAATGTAGGCAGTTAAATTAGAAAATAAATGATAGAAGTGTTCTTTAAAAGTATTTGAAAAATGTAAGATGTAATCCTAAACTAAATCAGGAATTAAGGAGGACATCACCATGAAAATAAAAAATATTACAAAATTAACAAGTACTATGTATCAAAACATACAACATACATTTAAAGTGATGCATAGATGTAATTTTCTTATATGGATTTTTTAGGAAGGAACCAAAATAAATTCAATCTGCAACAGTGTCAGAGAGGGTGAAGGAGAAAGTGAAAGAAATTAGAAATTAAACAGAAAACAAAAAATAACAAATATTGACAGAACCAAATTGATTCACTAGAAAATCTAATTAAGCTGTCAAACCTCTTGAACAATAAATTACATTGGATATAAAAAATGACACAATCTTAAATACAGTAGAGTTTTTTAAATAAAAAGAGAAAACTAACTCAATTCTACGTCAATATATTTGAAAACATGGATGAACACCCATGTCCAGCCAGTTTCACAACAGAAGTTTACCAAGTCTTCAAGAAATAGGTAACACCAATCTTATGCTTATTACAAAATATTTTAAAAGGGGTGATCTACTCAACTCACTTAGTGAGATTAGAAACAAAGTCCAAAAAAAAAAAGAAAGAAAATTAAAGATCAAGCTCAGTTATTAAAGTAGTTTCAATGATCCTAAATTATAATATAGTATTGGCAAATCAGAGTTTATCCCAAGAATAACACTGACAATATCAGAACATCTACTAATATAACATACTAAAGAAAAATATAATCAGTTCAATAAACTCTCTTTTAAAATCTTCAGTATAGTTTAATACTCATTCATGACACAACATGGTCATAAACAAGACCAATAGAAAACTTTTTTTATTTGAAAAGTGGTAACTAAGCCTAAAGCAAACACTAGCCTTAATAGTGAGGCTTTAAAATTCTTCCCCATGAAGTCAGGGACAGGACAAGCATACACTAAATCTTCTACTCAACCACTGTACTAGAGGCCCTACACAGCTCAATGATTCAAAAAATAGAAAACAAATATATAAAAAATGAATAGAAGAGACAAAAGTGACCTTATTTGTAGATAATGAGTATTTAAATTTCAAAAATTAAGAAAACCTTAGAGAAACTATTAAAATACAAAACTATTTAAACTATTAAAGCTATTAAAATAACAGTTCAAGGTCAGTGGTTTCAATATCAATCTATAAAAATAAATAATTCTAAGCCTTGTGATAACCCATTTCAAAATGTAATAGAATAGAAGGTCCTATTTACAGTTAAAAACAAAATGCCTAGAAATAAGCCTAATAAAAGATATTGCTTAAAGCTTTTATGGACTTCAAAGATAAGACAGAATCATAAAGATAACAATGCTCTCCAATTGATTTCCACCTCACTATTACTTGAATCAAAATCTCAATTTGTTAAGAAAGATCAAAGGCAGAATAGCCGACAATTGTGAAAATGAAGAAAAAGGCAGAACTTGTCCTGTTGGATGAAAGACTCATGTTACAGTAACTAAAACAGTTGCCACTGGCACAGGAAGGGATAAAAATGAAGATAATAATATATCAAAAATACATCTATGTATTATCTAGAATCATAATATAGAACAAAAGAGCATTACAGATTAGTGAGGAAAGCATAAGTTTTTTGGGGACAACTGGTTATCCATTTGGAATTAAATAAAAGTAGATAACCTACTTGATGTCATACACAAAACTAAATAACAGGTAGATTCAAGACCTAAATATGAAAATCAAAATCCTTAAGTTTTCAAAGAATATATAGGTTATATTTTAGTTGGAAAGACAGATATTTTAAATCAGGCCAAAAACTGCATAAGCCATGAAAAAAAAGACTGACAAATCTGATTATAGTAGAATTAAAAACTTCTCCTCAACAAAAGACACAAGAAACAAAAAAACAAGTCACATCAGTATTTGTAACAGCTACAAATGCCAAAAGATCAGTATATAGGAAAAAGGGTGTATCAAAAAATAAAGACAAGGATATGTGAACTGTAAGATAGCATTTCACACCCCATTAGATAGGTAA
Organism: Tonatia bakeri; assembly: GCA_004024845.1. Taxonomy (NCBI): domain Eukaryota; kingdom Metazoa; phylum Chordata; class Mammalia; order Chiroptera; family Phyllostomidae; genus Tonatia; species Tonatia bakeri. The sequence continues at coordinate 102,553 of PVIA01001543.1, read as the reverse complement.
AGGTAAAATTTCTGGCAATACCAAGAATTCTAAGGATATGAAGAGGAGGAAATTCTCATACATTATTAGGGAGAGGGAAAACTGTCACTTGGGGTGGAGAGTAATTCCTGGTGCCTAGTGAACAATAAGCAACAGTCCTCTGCAGGCCAGCATTTCCGATCCTGGACACATCTCCTAGAGCAGCCAGCACCTGCATACAACTCATGTCACCCGCCACCACCCACCACCACACAAAAGGAAACAAGAATATTCATTGTAAACTGTTGGGCATAGCACAAAATTAGGAAAAACTTAAATATTCAACAGAGAAATAGATAAATAAATAGCATATAGTTACAAAAGAACTATAGAGCAAACCCATTATTAGAGCTACATGTCCCAATGTGGCTGTACCACCAACCTAACAATGAATGGTGAAAGCAAACTGTGTGACACTGTGCACAGCAGAATACCATTTATATTTTAACACATGCGGATCAACACTATGTGTTATTTATGGACACATTCAATTGAAGAAAAGGCATGAAAACATACACAGAAATAATAATACCAATCAGGAAAATTATTATTTCTGAGGTGGGAGAAGAGTTACAGGTTGAAAGAGGTACACAGATTCAAATGTGTCTACAATATTTTTTAACCTGATGATACTGGAACCGCACTATTATGTTGGGTAATGAGTTCATTAATTTTTGTTGAATTAGTGCTTCAGAGTTTATGCATATATTACGTGTATTCTTTTGTATATAGCAAGTTATTACATAATACAAAAGTTTAAAAATTTAATAGATGAAACTGCCTCTGAAATTAAGAAAGAAATCTATTGAAAATTACATCATGTTTTGGGGAACTGACATAGAGTAATTGTTTAACAGATGTTGAGGTTATAGAACTCAAGTATTCTTTAGCAATACACACAAAAAAATCCAGCTGCAAGGGGGGACATCTGAGGTGATTTAAAATCTCATCACACTTAATTGATAGTGAAGAGAATAGAACAAAATCCAAAAGCTCTGAGGGAAAGATTGTTAAACCCAAAAACATTACACCCATTTAAGTTGCTGGTGCAGAATACACACAAGAAGAAGGCATATGTTAAAGAGGAAAAACTAAAACCCTCAGGGAAGATGGAATCCAGGAGCCCATCTTGAAGATTCTTTTTTTTTTTTTAATTTTAATCATTGTTCAAGTACAGTTTTCTCCCCTTTACTCCCAATCCAGTCCGCCCACCCTTCCCTCCCAACTTCCCTCCCATCACCACCCTCCCCCTAGTTTTTGTCCATGTGTTTTTTAACTTTGTTCCTGTAAACCCTTCCCCTTTTCCCCTGAAACTCCCTCTTCTCTCTCCTCTGGATGAAGATTATTCTTGAAGATTAGTAACTCCAGCCCACTGAGAGGTAAACAGAGACGGTGTAGTAAAGGTGACGGGGCCACGGTTAAACATGAAACTCATTTACACAAAATAACAAGACCAAACAATGCTATGTTTACAGGGGATAAATATTTACAATCTTAGCTGCATAAAATTATAATATAAAAATTAGAGTAGTTGAGTGAGAAATAGGAGAAAATGTGAAAGTATTAATTCTTTCATTTTCCTAAAGTTGATAGATTATTATCTAATGTTTGGCAAAATGCTATGTTTATATTGGAGATGGAGTATAAAAGTGTTCCTTATGTCACTATACATTTTAATAAGTATTTCAAAAATAAATAAATTGTTTTTAAGAATTCACTAAATCTGCAACTGACTAAAGCAATAGGATAATCAAGTTCCAAAGTCTGTAAGGATCTGCTATTTTAAAAAGTGGAGCCCAGTGTGGCTCAGTTGGTTGCAGTGTCATCTCATAACCAAGATACCAAATTGTTGCCAGTTCGGTTCTGGTCTGGGCACATACCTAGCTTGCGGGTTCCATCCCCAGTCCGGCTGCCCATATGATTCCCCTTCTCTCTTGCCCACCCCCGTCGCCCCCAATCTGGGCCCAGTAGGATCCCCCAGGATGGGCATACAGGGAGGAAGCCAATCAATATTTCTCTCTCTCCCTTCTGTTCATTCTAAAAGCAGTGAAGTTCACCTCGGGTGAGAGTTAAAAAAAAAAAGAAAAGTGAAAGTGGGGCCAAGTGACAGCAATGTGACCAAACATTCTACTTCACTTGCTTTCTAGTATACTGCCCTGAATGGAAAGGAAAGGGGTGGAATTACAAGCAGCTTGCTTGAAATCCTGCAGAACCCTGGATACACCCGTGAGTGCATGAGGCATGTGAAAGCCATCTGTGTTAAAGCAGACAAGTCGAGAGCCACTCAATCAGAGCATTCATAGCAAATCCTGAATGCAAACTGGACTCCAACCATGAGAGGCTATGTTCACAGCAAGAAGAAAAATTGACAGATGTGAAATCTAAGTCACTATTTGGTCAATAATATTAAACTGCAGACCCACCAAACCTTTTCAGCTTCTATTAGTTAAAGCAACACCAATGGGTTGGGTTTCAAGTCTTCCATTCTTTTGGGTTCCTTTTGAAAAGGCACAAAGTAAGAAATAAAATGCCAAAACAATAGGTCTCCAGAGAAAAGGCACTGGAATTAAGAGTTGGTGAATTCACAACCTAAGTGACTAGTCCCACTAATGTCATGCCAAAAGAATTTGTGAGACTGTGAGTCTTAATCTAAAGGGAGCAGCTTTATTTATTTTCCATTCACATTTGACACCATAAGAAAAAAATGTTACAGGAAACCACATGGACAAATGAGCTGAATATCTACTTTGCCACCATTGCTCTGCTTAAGTCAGTACAGAGGCGTAGAACCAGCATGAAGAAAGATGCAGGCACTGAACCAAAAAGGGAATATTTTATTACTGTACCTTATTGAGGAACAAAATAAAATTATGAATAGTCACAAACAATAACTGCACATAACTATACAAAGAAAGTTTTAATCTTTAAAATAAGATTTCACTACTTAAGATACCAAATACATATCCCTTCAAAACACACGTTTTTATGTTCACATGACAGACACTTCTTACAGCTCCTCACAGAGATAGTACTTTGCCAAGGTGTGCCATTCTTTATAATCCATACAGTGATTCAGTGGAGCCTCTTTTGAGTGGAAATTAACACTAAGGACATTTTCAGGCCCTTCCCTGTGTTTTAAACTATGAAAGAGGAATGGGTGGGGCAGAATTAAGTGAAGAAAAAAATTCAATCAGACAGGATTTCCAAGAATGAGACATCATGCATGAAAACATAGTCTGTGTTAAAACTTCAGAAGACAGCACAGTAATCCTTTTTTTTTTTCAATTTTATTTTAATGATTGTTCAAGTACAGTTTCCTCCCCTTTACTCCCAATCAAGCCCACCACCCCCCTCCCAACTTCCCTCCCATCACCATCCTCCCCCTAGCTTTTATCCATGTGTCTTTTAACTTTGTTCCTACAGTAATTCTTGAAGAATCAGATAAGCTTCACTAAACATGTGAATAACATTATTACCTTTAATTTGACTGCATATGGTCCTTAGTTAACCACTTCTCTATCCCTTTCATTAAGGGGTACAAAGAAAATAGAGTCATTAAGGCCTTTAAGGCACATCCTACCATAGCTAATCCCACTGTTTTTAAAATCTCCCTTAAAGCCTGATTTGACCCCTTGGTCTTTTTGTATGAGCGGATTGAGGAGAGGGAATATTCTAGTAAAGGAAGAATATATAAAACAGATCTGTGGAAAATAGGAAGACCATGACAGAGTTTCAGATAGGGAGACAAGTGGTATCAAACATTTCATTTATCTTGTAAAATGTTTTCTTTCTGTACTTTAAATCATATATATAACTTTTTAGGAAAAAATATTTTTATATTACTTATCTTTCTTTAAAAAGCTTAAGGACTAAGGGAGAAGAAAGAGAAAAATAATCTACACAGAAGGTCCAAAGGTAGCATTATTTCAAACACATCTTATAGGTTTTAACTGCTGATTTTGTAATGAAAGATACTGATAAAAACCTAGGTGACTGTTTCCTCATTCTATTCACCTAGGACAGCAGCAAATACAGTCTTAATTTTACTGTATCAGTGGATCCAACTGTAACTTACTGACAAGTTCAAAAGGAAGACCGAAGCCCATGCACACCTTAACTCCACATATTCAAAGTCTGGTATGGAGAGCACGCACTCCACGATGTGCAGTAGTGCTGCTGCGTACTGATGGGAGGCATCTAGCAAACACCTGAGTGGCCTGTATCTATGTGGCAGGTTCCTTTGGGAAAACTAAAATAAACCTGTAGATGTCTAAAAGAAATCATTCTAGAAATGTAAGGAACAAATGGCACCCAATATATGCTAACCCGCAACCAGCAGAATATATCTATATGCTTTTGAGTGATATGTACTTTGGTTACATACTGCATAGGGACTAGACATGCTGTCATTTGTTAAGTGTGTCAACTTGGAAGAGACAGCCTTGCCCAATATTTAGCTTAAAGGAAGTATCATCAATGACTCCTGAATGAAAGAAGCAAAATTGGGAACTGGGGGGAAAAAGATTCTTTGCGTATTTTAGCTATATTAGGCAATTTAACAACAATTACTTTGCTGGAAATTGAGTGTAGTTTTTGAAATATTAATCATCAAATGTCAGAGCAGGAAGGTCCTGACATCATCTACTCCAAGACTTATTTTACAAATGAGGAAGCAGAAATCTAGAAGGTTGAGAGGCTTGCTCAAAGTTCTGTGGCTTTTGAGGGATCAGGACTATATTCATTTATTGGGGCTGCCATAGCAACATACCCAAAACTGGATGGCTTAAAACAACAGAATGTAGAGTCTCACAGTTCTTGAGGCTAGAAATCCAAAATGAAGGTGTCACAAGGTGGGTGCCTTCTGAGAGCTGTGAGGGAAAACCTGTTCCATGCCTCCCCCCTGGCTTCTGGTAGTAGCATACATACATTTCTAGCTCATAAGGCAACTTTCTCCCAGTGTCTCCACATTGCCTTCATTCTGTGTGTGACTGTGTCTACATTTCCCCTTTATATAAGAACATCAGTCATATTGGACTACCACCCACCCTAATGACATCATTTGAACTTATAAACCCTATTTCCAAATAAGATCAGATTCTGATCTACTGGGCCTTAGAACTTTGACATACCTCTTTTGGGGGAAATAATTCAACCTATAACAAGGATTATAAGAGAAGTCTGCTCAGGACCTGAACAGAATCCAGGTCTCCCAACTTTCCTATCGGGTTATCCAAAAAGTTTGTGTTTGTGTTCATGTAAGATGGCTCTAGTAGTGCTTAGTTGTCTTTAACTTCATTAGAAACAATTTTGTTAGATTGTATTGTAACAGCTGTCATCTCAATATGCATTAGAAAAACTTACCAAAATTTGAGAATTTTTGTGTGGCCATTTTAATACTGATAGAAGAAAATACACATTTTCAGCATATTATGCTTTCTTATTTCAAGAAAGGTAAAAATGCAACTGAAACCCAAAAAAGGATTTGTGCAGTGTATGGAGAAGGTGCTGTGACTGATCAAATGTGTCAAAAGTGGTTTGCAGAGTTTTATACTGGAGAGTTCTCTCTGGATGATGCTCCATGGTAGGGTAGACCAGTTGAAGCTGGTAGCGATAAAACTGAGACATTAATTGAGAACTAATACCATGAGGGAGATAGCCAACATACTCAAAATATCCGAATCAACAAAGATATTGGTAAAAATAGAAAAAATGTGTCTTTTATTTTAAGAAAAAAACTAAACAAACTTTTGGCCAACCCAATATTTACAAGATTCTCCCTGCTACTGGCACATACTGCATGTTGCGAGGTGCACAGGCGACATGCCCTGCTTACCAAGTTAGATGTGACTTCTCCCACCCAAATAAACTGTAGATTTATACAAGCCAATAATGCCTTCAAATATGAGCAAAGGGAAACATCATTCCATTTAGTCACTAAATGTTCACCAATGTATTTTAATTTCCTCCCTCACAAAAAAAATGCCTAAAATATTTCGGGGATAGGCTGGCCCTCATCTCTAAAATGTCTACTGTTCAGAGGACATTATATGAAAATATGACTAGAGGAAGAACAAATTAAATTTACTCTCCCATTTTGTTCAAACTCACCCCTCTTATGCATCTTTAGCCTGCCTAGAAAAGGAGAGACACATGGAATTTCCTTTCTGAGAAGAAACCTCAAGGGTCCAGGGTTTCCAACAGGCCTCAGTTTCTTTCTGCCACCCAAGTCACACAGCAAATGGCTGGCTAATTAACCAAGCAGGGTCATTCTTCAGTTAGTGCTTCATCCTGGCAGTGGCATCTTGCAGTAGCCTCTGTTTTAACTATTCAATCATCACTCACTCTGCTGCCTAAAGCATTTTTGAGTCTAAAGATAATTGTCATACTGTCTCACCATTTTCCATTATACACTAATGACATCTGCATTACTGAGTCATAAAAAAGTCTATCCAAAGAACTGTGTTAACAATTACATGGAACTGATTTTCTTAAGTGGCCCCTTGACAAACACACCCGCCCTTTTCTATTAAGGCCTCTAGAATCCTGATCTACAGCTGGCCTTGGAAATTAGAAATTATGTTTTACTGCACAAGATCTAAGAAGTTATTGCAGTTCCAAAATACTTTTGAGTAAATAAGAGCTGGGCAGTATTAGCCTGGATGCTGTTTTGGTTGCTGTTTTTGTTTTTAACACTCAAAGAGCTCTTGCCTTAAGAAATGTTTTTCTACGGTACAGGACAAAGAGTTCAGAGCTAGAAGGGTGTGGGGCTGCTCTAATCCAAACCTTTTTTACTAGGTAAGACAGTAAGGCCCACGCTGAAGTGAATCACAAATCAATGATGAAGTGAACTAAATCAACACTTTATTGTTCCCTTCATTTGATCATTCAAAAGAAAAAAAATTGAATGTACAGATTCTCTAGCATTACTCTGTTCCAACAGGAGAAAATTTTTTCAGACTAGAATGCTTTCAAAGGGCAATTTTTAAATGTCCTGAAAAATGCTAGGGTTGGACTAGCTTGATGTTAAACACTATTTAAAGGACTATTAATTAATTATCTTAGAGTTTAAGATTTTCTGAACAGTGACATTGAGTTGCACTATTTATACCTCTGCCTGATCACTTATCTCAGGAAAGATCTTACAACACTGAGTTATTTTATAAGACCTGATTCTCTTTCCCACCAACATTCCTTCTATCAGAAAATTCATCTAAACCTGTAACTAACGCTCATGTTCATATATATCAGCCCCCAAGCCGAATTTCTCCTCTGTATATAGGGATTAAAATTGTTACCAGCAAAGTACAAGGATTAAAACAAAACACATAGGAAGTGCCTGGACACAGGTCATCTTTCAGTTCCTGGCTCCCAAGCAGAAAGTTCTACCTTTCCTCTCCACTCCAGCAGCATCTCATCACTATTGTTCTAATCATCTAACCCCTACTCAGTGTATCTCTTCAGCTCTAGACTCCCACTGTAGGACTTAATATTGTGCATACAACACACCCTCAATGAATTTCTGCCTGAACATTTTAAATAACACATTTTCGTTTTTATTTGCAAGACCATGTTAGAATCCCTATTCAGTAAAATGAAAGAGTTGATAATTACGTAGCTTAAGGTGCCAAAAAATGCAACAACCAAACATATACAAACCTTCTTAAATATATAAGCATCTTGCACATAAAAGATGCATAAAACAGCTAAATTATCCATGTGGTCAATCCATAACTTTAACGGTAAGTTTGCAAATTTTTATCTAATCATTTCTTGGCTCAAGAACCCATTGATTCCCTAATGCCCAGTAGAAGAAGTCCAATCTCTTCTTTCGGGCTTAAAAGTCCATAGGATGTTTGAAGCCACTCTTCCCATCCAATTTTATTGTCCAGTCCTTCCCTCTGCGTCAATCTTCTCTTTTCATGGTCCCACATATACAGCATCTTTGTCTCCACCCTCAGAACCTCTGTGTGCAACACCCCCAAGTACATACTCAGTTACTGATCAGGGATTCAGGTGTAGCTGCTTGGGTAGAAATAACTCCACAGGCTTTTCTTTTTAAAAAAATATATTTTATTGGTTAAGCTATTATGGTTGTCCCATTCCCCCCTTTATTCCCCTCCGCCCTGCACACCCGCTCCCATCTGCATTCACCCCCTTTAGTTCATGTCCATGGGTCACGCATATAAGTTCTTTGGCTTCTACATTTCCTACACTATTCTTAACCTCCCCCTATTTTCTACCTACCATCTATGCTACTTATTCTCTGTACCTTTTCCCCTCCCCATCCACTGCTCCCGCTGATAACCCTCCATGTGATCTCCATTTCTGTGATTCTGTTCGTACTCTAGTAGTTTGCTTAGTTCGTTTTTGTTTTTATTTTTGTTTTTTTAGGTTCAGTTGATAATAGCTGTGAGCTTGTTGTCATTTTACTGTTCATATTTTTTATCTTTTCTTGGATAAGTCCCTTTAACATTTCATATAATAAGGGCTTGGTGATGATGAAGTCCTTTAACTTGACCTTATCTGAGAAGTACTTTATCTGCCCTTCCATTCTAAATGAAAGCTTTGCTGGATAGAGTCATCTTGGGTATAGGTTCTTGCCTTTCATGACTTCGAATATTTCTTTCCAGCCCCTTCTTGCCTGCAAGGTTTCTTTTGAGAAATCAATTGATAGTCTAACAGGAACTCCTTTGTAGGTAACTGTCTTCTTTTCTTTTGCTTCTTTTAAGATTCTCTCCTTATCTTTAATCTTGAGTAATGTAATTATGATGTGCCTTAGTGTGTTCTTCTTTGGGTCCAACCTCTTTAGGACTCTCTGAGCTTCCTGGACTTCCTCAAAGTCCTTTCCCTTGACAGATTGGGGAAGTTCTCCTTCATTATGTTTTCAAATAAGTTTTCAATTTCTTACTCTTCCTCTTCTCCTTCTGGCACCCCTATAATTCAAATGTTGGAACATTTATAGTTGTCCCAAAGGTTTCTAAGCCTCTCCTCATGTTTTTGTATTCTTGTTTCTTCACTGTGTTCTGGTTGAATGTTTATTTCTTCCTTCTGCTCCAAAACATTGATTTGAGTCCCGGTTTCCTTCCTGTCACTGCTGGGGCCCTGTACATTTTCCTTTAGTTCACTTTTCATAGTCTTCATTTTTTCCTCTAATTTGTGACCATATTCAACCAATTCTGTGAGCATCCTGATTACCAATGTTTTGAACTGCACATCTGATACATTGGCTATCTCTTCTTAGCTTAGTTGTATTTTTTTCTTGAGCTTTGATCTGTTCTTTCACTTGGGCCATTTTTTCCCCCTCATGCGCCTGTTACATAGTGAGGGGTGGAGCCTTAAGTGTTCACCAGGGCGGGATATCCCTCATGGTTGCCTTGTGACACTATATGTGGGGAAGGTGTCTGACAGGGAACAGTGCCGCTTGCTCTGCTCTCTGCTGGTTTTCAGTCACTTCCCTCAATACCCACAATCAAATTGGGGCCTTCTGGTGCTGATTCCCAGGTGGGTGGGTTTGTGTACCTTCTAGGACCCCATGGGTCTCTCCAACGAACTCTCCTGAGAAGCAGGAAGTTTCTCCCACTGCCACCTCAACCCCCACTGGTGTTTTCAGTCAGAGGCTTTGAGGCTTTACTTCCCTGCACTGGAACCCTTAGTCGTGCGGTCTACAGAGCTCCCCAGCTGTTCCTCCCAGTTTATCTGCACTCAAATGCGGGACCGCCTGGTCTGCCAGCTGCCACCTTGCCCACCCGTCCTCCAGCCACTGCCCTGCCGTGAGTCCTCTCTGCCCGGCTGCCCGGCTCCGTCCCTCCTACCGGTCTGGATCAACGTTTCTTCTTTAACTCCTTGGTTGTGGAACTTCCATACAGTTTGATTTTCTGTCAGTTCCAGTTGCTTTTTGTTTTTAAATTTGTTGTTGTCCTTCTCGGTTGTGCAAGGAGGCGCCTTGTGTCCACCTACGCCTCCATCTTGGCTGGAAGTGTCATGGGCTTTTCTGAGCAGCCCCAGCCACCACCCTCTTCTTTCTCAGGTACCACGTGGACAGTGCTAACACTTGGGATTTTATATGGGGTCCTGTGTTAGCTATCTTCTTCATATGCCTGGCTTAGTCTCCTAATGAGAAAATACTCCTCTTGAGGATAAGGAGTACATCTTTCAGTCAGTTAGGAATTAAATACGTACAGGACACCTGTTCTATACAAATGATCAGAGATATAAAAAAATTCAAAGAATATAGCCTTTCCCTTAAAGACCTCACAATTTTAATATGTCCTGCTGTGCCTCGGAGAAAAGTCTTGAAACAGATTTACTGTAAGGCTGACTGATGGGAAGCTTGCCATATTTCTTTTTCTGTCTTCCTAGTTATCAGAGTAATGAGCCCCTAATAAGTGAATAAGTTGCTACTAAAGGAAAAGGAAAGGTTATTTTTTAATTCCTTCAGCCATACTATATCTTTTTAAACTAGATCTGACTCTACAAGACTCTATATTTTAGTATTAGAATGAAATAAATAAAATTTATCTCGCCAAAGAATATTTTTTAGGAAAACATTAGATTTATTAGAAAATAACATGGTTATTAAGAAGGCTGTATAGTATTGATTGGATGATATGTAAATAAAAAAATAAAAGACCTACTTAAATGTTATAAAAATGTAGATTAGATTTTAATTACTTACCAGCTATTTGAAAACAGTAGCAAAAAAGAAAAAATTAAAGAAAACTAACTCATTCCATACTAATTATAATACTATCTTTCTAGTATTAGCTATCCATGGCAGTACCTGTTATCTAAATGAATTAATAAAGATGAATGATGAATGGTTGGGATTTCTGAGGCATCACATCACCATTCTAAAAAAATTTTTTTAATTATTTTATTGTTGTTCAAGTACAGTTGTCTGCATTTATCCCTCACCACTCCCCCGCACCCCAGCCGTCCCCACCTCACTCCCCTGCTTCTACCTCCCCTTGGTTCTGTCCATGTGTTCTTTATAATTGTTCCTAAAAATGCTTCCCCTCTGGTTACTGTCAGATTGTTCTTAATTTCAATGTCTCTGGTTATATTTTGCTTGCCTGTTTGACTTTGTTGATTAGGTTCCACTTATAGGTGAGATCATATGGTATTTGTCTTTTACTGCCTGGCTTATTTCACTTAGCATAATGCTCTCCAGTTCCATCCATGCTGTTGCAAAGGGTAGAAGCACCTTCTTTCTTTCTGCTGCATAGTATTCCATTGTGTAAATGTACCATAGTTTTCTGACCCATTCATTTACTCATGGGCACTTAGGTTGTTTGCATCTACCTCTTGGCTCTATCTCTAATTCTGGAAAAGGCACACCAGGTATGTTCTTTTAAAAAATAGCTTTATTAAAATTTAATTTCCATACAATAAAATTCATCTGTTTTAAGTTTCTAGTTCAATGCATTTTAGTAAATTCATACAGCTGTTCATCTTTCATCATAACATAGTTTCAGAGTATTTCTATCACCCCAAAAAGTTCCCTCAGTGCATTTGTCTACTCTGGCAAATATGTTTTTCTTTCTTTCCATGAAGTGTGAAAAATGGCATTTAGAAAGCAGAGTTAACAACAGAACAGGCCCATATAAGAGGATCCAGCCTACGCCCTATTCTTCCCCAATCAGAAGCGAACTCTGACATAGGACCTCTAATAGGAGCTCAGATGAGAGTATAATTCAGGTTCTCTGGTAACCTCCTCACCTCAACTGAACCGCCCTCCTCCAGAGACCATCCTTTACAGCTGCATAAAAGTAAACGGGTCAAAGAGACTAGTGCTCAAAATGTAACTTGAAGGAGAATAAAACCAGCCTCAGTTACAAAGGGAAGAATATAAAAAAGTCACTCAAAGTATGGAAAAGCAAATAGAATGTATAAATAGAGCCACACAAGACCAAGGTTGAAATAGATGGCATGGCTTCAATTGTTTCTATCAAAAAGCACAGTACAAAAAAGGATCAAACATGCAAAAGCATATGCCCAAAAAGAAACGTCACGTGAAAAATAGGAGCTCCTAATTGCTTCTGGTAACAGAGCAACTTTGGGCTATTGGAGGAAAATCATTAACTCAAGGGCCCAAAGACAAAAGATAAAACAGAATAAAATAAAAAAGAGGGTGCGGTAGGCAGCACCTGAGATGGCTCCCAATGATCCTCAGTTCCTGGTTTTCACGCCCTTGTATAATCCCTCCCTTGAGTGTAGGCACAGAATGTGGCAGAGATGATGATGGAATGTCACTTTTAGGTTGATACACAAAAACTTGGCCTTTCATCTTGGGCACTGTCTTTGGTTCTCACTGAGGAAAGCTAGCTGCTATGTTGTGAACTGTGTTATGGAGAGGCCTGCATGTTAAGAAATGGATGTCTCCAGGTAACAATGAGCTAGCCCCTGAGAGTTCCTGCCAATATCATGTGAGGAAGCTTGGCAGTAGATCCTTCCCCAAACAAGCCTTGAGAACCCTGGTGCCCAGCTGACACCTTGACTGAGATCTTGTGAGAGAACCTGAGCAAGAGGCACCCACCTAAACTATGCCTGTATTTCTGAGCTATAGAAACTGCTAGTCAGTAAATGTTTCTTGTTTTAAGCTGTTAAATTTTGAGTAATTTCGTAAACAAAAATACCTAATGTGGGAAAAGTAAGGAAACGAATTGAGAACCAAATCAATCACTATGGAATTAATAAATAAGTGAAAATAATGCAGATAAAAAACTGACAACCCTAAAAGTTGATTTACTGACAGTGAAAAGGTATTATGGTTTGCATATCATGGTGGTATGGTCTAGATAATCATTTTTCAGATTTAAAAATAAAAGTGATAAATATAGAAGACAAAAATAATTTAATTGAAGGACATATCCCTCAAGTAGGTACCTTAAGAAATGGAATAGGCAATGGGTTTTAAGATAAAAGATAATGTAAGAATATCTCTGGAATGAATAATGAACAAAATTTACAGACCAAAGCAGCACATGTTCCAGAAAAAATACTATGATGCAACAATAATTCACATTGAAAGATATTTATAGAATCTTTTAGGTATCCAAGAACAAAAAAAAAACCAATTGTATGTAATGGGGGAAATACAGGCTAGTTTTACATTTCTCCAGAGCAATACTCAAAGTCAGAAGGCACTGGTAAAAATTCTGAGGTAAAGAAAGGTATCAGTCAGATACAAAGAGACATTCTCAAAAATGAAAGAATTTAAGAAACAGAACACCAATAGCCTATCTTTGAAAAAACAGTGCTGTCTGAGAGAACTTTCTGCAATACATGAACTATCCCACTAGCCACCTGAGACTACTGAGTACCTGAAAAGTGTCTAGTGAGACTGAAGAATTAAATTTTTAATTTTATGTGAAGGGAAGTTTAAAATAATAAAGAGCCACACACAGCTAATGGCTACCATACTGAATAGCACAGGACAAGAAAATGAATAAAAACTGAAATACATAAAAATAACAACAAAAATTGGGAGGTAAGGGGACAGAAAACAAAGGATGAGATGTTGTTTCCCTCTTTTAGAGCACGGGGTCAGTCAATACTAGGACTGAAATTTAGTTTTTAAAAAATGTTGTTTATTTTACAAGCTACTTTTATCTTAGAGGAACCTTTTAGAAGTAAAATGTAATGAGGAAAAAGTATTTGGGGTTCAACAATTCCTTAAATTTCAATTCAGCTTCTTTTTCATTTTTCTTCTAAAGTATATTTTATTGATTATGCTACTACAGTTGTCCCAATTTTCCCCCTTTTGCCCCACCCTGCCTGGTACACCCTTAGTTCATGTCAATGGGTTGTGCATACAAGTTCTTTACCTTCTCCATTTCCTATACTTTTCTTATCATCCCCCCTATTTTGTACCTACCAACTTGTGCTTCTTCATCCCTGCACCTATTCCCACATTCTCTCCCTTCCCCCTCTCAGCTGATAACCCCTCCAAATGATCTTCATATCTATGAAGCTGTTCTTGTTCTAGCTGTTTGCTTGTTCAGATTCAATCATTGATAGTTGCGAATTTGTTGCCACTTTAATGTTAATAGTTTTGATCTTCTTTGTCTTATATAGTTCCCTTTAACATGTCATATAATTATAGCTTAGTGATGATGAACTCTTTTAGTTTTACTTTGTCTGGAAGTATTTTATGTGTCCTTTGATCCTAAATGATAGCTTTCCTAGATAGAGTAATCTAGGTTTTAGGTCCTTGCTTTTTATCACTTTGAATATTTCTTGCCAGTCCCTTCTGGCCTGCAATGTATCTTTTGAGAAATCAGCTGACAGTCATATGGGAATTTCTTTGTAAGTAACTCTCTGCTTTTCTCTTGCTGCTTTTAAGATTCTCTCTGTATCTTTAACCTTTAGCATTTTAATTATGATGTGTGTTGGTGTGATCCTCTTGGGGTCCAACTTGTCTGGGATTCTCTGTGCTTCACGGACTTGTATGTCTGTTCCCTTTATCAAATTAGGGAAGTTTTCTTTCATTACTTGTTCAAATAAGTTTTCAATTTCTTGCTCTTTCTCTTTTCCTTCTGGCACCCTTAATGATTCGGATGCTGATACATTTGGAGATGTCCCAGAGGCTCCTTATTCTACCCTCATTTTTTTAAATTGTTTTTTTTCTTCTTGCTGCTCTGATTGAATGCTTTTTTTCTTCCTTATGTTCCAAATTGTTGATTTGATTCTTGGCTTCATCCCCTCCACTGTTGGTTCCCTGTAGATGTTCCTTTATTTCACTCAATACAACCTTCGTTTCTGCCTGGGTCTTTTTTGTGCTGTCATAATATCCAATGATTTCTTTGGGCATCATGATAACTGATGATTTGAACTGTGCATCTTATCTCCATTTCATTTCGTTCTTTTTTTGGAGTTTTATTCTGTTCTTGCATTTGGGCCATATTTCTTTGTCTCCTCAATTTGGCAGACTCCTTGTATTTGTTTCTGTGTATTAGGCAAAGCTGCTTTGACTCTCTGTCTTAGTAGCATGGCCTATTGTGGAAAAGGCACCTGTAAACTGTGTGGGGCAGAGCCTTAGGTAATTGCCAGGATGGGGCAACCCACTTCATTGCTTTGTGGCTCTGCGTGGATGACAGCTCAGGGAGGGGACAATGCCACTGCCCGGCCTCTGGAGGTTGCCCAGAGGGAAGCACTCTCTCTGCACTCGCCCCCTTACCAGTCACTTCACTTTCTCCCCTTCTCCCCGTATACCACTTGCGCCCTTCCAGCTGTTGCCTGGTGCTGAATCCCAGAGGGGATGGGTCTGTGTGAGTCCTGAGTTCACTGCAGATCCTTTGATAATATCCTTATCCTTAGAGAATCCTGAAGTTTCTTCCACCAACCCTACCCCTACTGGTTTTTATAGACAGAAGTTATGGGGACTTGTCCATCTATCACTGGAACCCTGGGCTGGGTGGTCAGGTCTAGGGCAGGGATAGCTGGCTTCCAAGGTATCCATCCTGATTTTTACATCTGAATGTGGTGCCATCCATTTTGCCACCCCTCCTACCCATTTGGATGAATGTGGTTTCTTTAAATCCTTGGTTGTCCAACTTTCATACAGATTTTTCTGATAAATCTGGGTGATATTTGCTTTGTAGTTCAGTTGTAATTTTTGCTGTAGTTGTTCATGGAGGCAAAGCATGTTTACCCACACCTCCATCTTGTTCAGAATCTCAATCCAGCTTCTTTTTCAACTATAAAAATAAAACTACATTTTATGTTTTTAATTAAAAGAACAGCTATAATATCCCATATTTAACAAAAAAGTTTTTAGCTTTTGCTGTTATCATTCTGACTGTACATAGGATATGCCTAGAGTAGTCGTCTGGAATGATTTCACCTAATGCTAAAAGAGTTGTTTCCATATGAGATTTGGAGTGTAATTTTTTTCACCTTTAAATTCTTCATAATTAAAATGAATAATTTTTTATGAAACAAGTCTATTTGACTGTTTTTAGAATAAGAGCCTAGAAGTTAATTCTGCAAGATGTTGACAGTAATGGGAATACTTACTGTCCTCAGTAAGGGGACAGTGAAGGGAAATGGGAATCCCCTTCAAAGTAAAATCAGAAATCTAAGGAATATTGATATCTTCAGAACCTAAGTAACCAAAATCAAGTTTTAGTGACTGCTTTTGCCATGGGAAAATCCATATTATTGCCCTAATAAGATCTTTTATTAAACTTCTAATAATTATTCTTAGAAGTTAAACTGAAGTCTAAAGGTAAGAATTAAGATTCTTTGGGTTTGGTGGAGAATTACTAACAGTGCTGAAATTTGGAATATTCAGCTTAAAGAATGTTAACATCACGTGATACCACTCACTTTTCTTCAAACTGGCCTTCAGTCAGTTTAAATTACTTAATTTAAAATTGTGCTCAATGTTGTCCTGGCCAGTGTAGCTCAACTGGCTGGTGCATCGTCCCATAAACTGAAGGGCAGGTTCCACTCTTGGTCAGGACACATAGCTGGGTGGTGGGTTTGGTCCCTGATTGGGGTGCCTACAGGAGACAACCAATCAATGTTTCTCTCTCACAGATGTTTCTCTCCCCCGCCCCCTTCCCCTCTCTAAGCAAGTCCTCCAGTGAGGACTAAAAATAAAATCAGCCTCAATGTTGAAGATAGGTAATGGGTAGGTACATAAATGTTCATTATACTCTTCCCCTTTAATAATTTTAAATTTTTCCACAAAAAGTTTTTATGTCTATACATACACACACACACCCCTCCCATGATTCCTGCAGAGAAGCTGATTCATGAAAATTTTACAGAAGACACCCTTCTCTGGATAATTTTAACTTTTCCTAAAAATAAACATTCCAGTCACCACCAGTGTGGGGGTGCACTGTCAGGAATGCACTGTCATGGCAGATGGAGAATCAGTCATTGTGGGAAGTGAAACAGACTCAAGAAGCACTGGAACTGATGCAGTGACATCTGACTCCATCAGACCACCTTTGAAAAAGTAAGCATTTCATCAACTATTGAAGACTTTGCACAGTCGAAAGCAGCACAACTTGGTAACAATTAAAAATACTAAAGTTACAATGCAGTTTCTGCTGTTTCAAACACTGAAAGAAGTAAAATGTAATGCTGAGTCAAAAGCAAATATGCAGACTCATAGCTGACTAGCTACTCACATGAATGCATTCAGGGTTTCAGAATTTAAGATTTAATGCCAGATTCATGCTACTGAAGGCTGGGTTCCCTCCTGACTCAGAATGTCATCTGTAAAGTAGATACGCAGAAATTCTGGTAGAATGACATGCTCTTTAGTACTTTTCTTGACTGTTGCAGTATTATGGCTTAATTACCATACCATATACACACACTAAAGAATGTGAACCACCTAAAATGCCTCAATGTGCACACCAACAAAGAAGCAAGTTGCGAACTGTTATGTAAAACAATACTTATGATCATCCTCATCCCCAGTAACAAGAGAATCTTCTCAAGGTGTCAATGATTTTAGTTTTTTTTGGATGCCCCTGAGGCCTCTCTACAAACTTGAAGTATTATTATTATGTTCTATAAGGAAGTCTGTCTATGGTATTGCCAATGAGGAACTTTATAATAAAGTTCCTAAACCATGAAGCACTGCTATATTAACTTTTGGGGTAATCTATACCCCTTTTTCTGACTACTACCATGCCCAATGAGGTACAGAGAGCCATGTGTGCACTAAATGACACTGCCCCTGTGCCACAGTCGTTGGAGCAAAGACCCACCCCCTCCAGCAGTTCGCTTGTTGAGGCAGAAAGCACAACAGTCTTATAAACATGTCCTCTGAAAGGTGAGGAGCCATCCTGACTACCACATGCACAAGGTGTAGAGAGAAGCCACAGAGGAACAGGAACAGGAACAGGCAGAGACCAGGGCCTATTTCTCAAAGAGCCCTCAGTGGAGCTGCCACAGTAGCCTGATGCTATTCACAAAGCTCAGTGCCAAGGTACTCCGAGATACCCCGACTCCCTTATCATAAGTACCCTTTCCAGTTCTTGCAGTTTGCAGAGGTTTGTTTCTTCCTCCAAAAAGCCTTGACTAGCACCAGCTCAGTACAGTTCTTATGTCTCTAAATAAGGCACTAAGTTCTCTTGGGCAACTTTTCAGATCCTCACCTTCTGCTCCACAGGGATTCTCATCTCTCCATGAAGGAGCTGGACTACATCAGCACTTTTCAATGTGTTTTATGCTCCCCTTTGACCCCAGTTAAATTCTATGCAGTGCTTCAATACATCAAAATGACAGATAGAGAGTCATTCAGAAATGGCTTGGGCCTCCATGGGAACCAAGCACTTCCCGGGAAAGATGTTAAAAGCCCTGGTGGTGATGGGATACCCTGGCTCTTCCTGAGTGTCCCATCCTCCAGGGGAAAAGACTTGCCCAAAGAAGGTGGGAAATAAGAAGATGAGGACCAATACTCAAGCCAGGACTAGTACACATAGGCAAGATAAGCCATAAATCACTGAACCTGTGGCATCCTCAGGGAAAACAAAGCTTTCGGTCCTGGAGGGAGGCAACAGAGGGAAGCTGGGGTAAGTTATATTTGACAACTCAGTGTTTAGACAGTGACACCCAGAGAGCACCGTGTCTATGAATCAGCAGAACACAGACAAATACACTGCTTTTCACTTTGGAATTTGGCTTGAGCAGAGTGGTAAGGAAAAGGAAAGAGGAAGTGAACAAGGCAGCAGGCTGAGGTGTAGAGGCTCCAGCCCCTAGCCACACCCCCACAGCCCAGGCCCCCATGGCCCAGCTGGCCTTCCTTTTGGGGTTAACCATGTTCCTTATTTGACTACAAATGAAAAGAAAAAAAATCCATATAAAAACTTGTTTAAGGACATCAATACCTAAAATGAAGAAAGGGGGTCTAGAGAGAGAATGACTTTTAAAAGCAAACTCCAAAGTTTAGATATCGCCTGGGGTCTCATTAAATATGGCATTAAGGACTCTCACAAACATTAAGGTTTTGAACATACTTCCATATCTATCTTATATGGTTTCTCAATATCACTTCAGATTGAAGAATATCACCTTTGAGAGTACAGGCTTTTATAACAAGCACCTCCAAACTTTGCTTAAAAATGTCTTCATTTACTTAACTTGAAATATTGTTAGACTAACAGAAAGTTTAAAAAAAATTTTTAAAGCACTAATAAGAACTCTAGCAACTTTAAGAAGCATTGCAAACTAAGCTGCTTTATAAAACATCCTGGAAGAAAAATTATCACAATGATTAATATTTATTATGATTATATTACTGAGAATACCTAAAATTTATTTCAATGTTTAACTGTTCTAAAGCACTTTATATTCATCGTTTGATTTAATCCTCACAAGAGCACTATGATAAAAATATTCTGCTGGTCCAGGAAACATAGGTTCTCAACTTTAGAGAATACATTCTATCTTTTCTCTTAGTCTCTGAGCTTTTGGATCCACTCAGTATGGTAGAAGCACATGCCCCAGTCTCACCTGGTCCACAGGCTAGCACCACCCACAGTCCAAAACAGCCAGAATGAATGCTACCTGCCCCACATGGCTTTTTCTTTCTTCCAGACAAAAGACACTAGAAATGCCAAAAAAAGTCAGATATTCACAGACCAAAATGCATTTCAAACTAGTTATCTTTAAGTATGCTTTGTAAATATTTTTGAAAGATTTTGTTTATTTTTGAGAGAGGGAAAGGGGGGAGAGGGAGAGGGAGAAAAACATCGATGGGTGAGAGAAACAGTGATCAATTGCCTCTCTCTTGCCCCCAACAGGGGACCTGGCCCTCAACACAGGCACGTACCCTAACCAAGAATCTAACCAGCAACCTTTTAGTTTGTGGAATGACGGCCAACCCACCAAGCCACCCCTGGCAGGGCAAGCACGCTTTCTAAATACAACAATGTTCTACAGATAATTTGTAACACCAAAGTCGGTGAACAAACTAAACAGTCTTCTTAGACCCTGGCCTCAGAAAAAGAGTGCCACAAAACATGATTAAATACCTAAACAACTTTGTATTACAATTAAATAAAAAGAACTGTAATCAATGTCTTCAACTACCGTCAGCTTTGCAGGGCCCATATCAGGTAACAAGAAAGGGAAAGGGGAAAGATGCTAGCACTATCTATGTGATGACTCCTTGCTAAGGTGGAGAATAATCCAAGAAGTCTGTATTAATACCATTTAATTAGTCCTATTTAACACAGATACAAAGCTCAGAAAGACTAACTCACTTCCCAAAGTGCAAGTCAATGTTAAGGCCCTGATTCAATAAACCCAAGCCTTTCTGTCTCCAAAGTCCAAATTTTTTCTCTATATATAATATACAAAAAAATCCTAAAAAAAAAAGATTTATAGAATTATAGGAATGTAGGGCTAGACAGGTCCTAAAAGTCTCCGTAATTCAGTAATTCAACACCTCAATTTAATAGATAAGGGAAGTATGGTAAACAACCTCCAAAGACGGCCACTAACAATTCCCACTCTCTTTTTTAAACAAACACTGTTCCTCTCAATCAAGAGGTGGAGCCTATTTCCTTTCTTCTCAGCCTTGTTGGAGACCTAGATCTCCTTGCTGTCCAAAAGAATGTGGTGGAAGAAACAGTTTGCCAGTTCGGGACACAGACCTCACGAAGCCTCGCAACTTCCACTGTCACGTTCTCGGGAGAAGTCGGACACCATGCTGGAAGGGAGCTCAAGCTAGACTGCTGAAAGACAGGACAACCCGGGAAGAGAGAAATGCATCATGGAGAAGAACTGAACATTTGAGTAAAAAGCCTTCTTGAACTCTCCAGGCCAATCGTGATTTGAATGCATCCAAGTGAGTGACCACCACCCAGCCAATGCCATGTAAAACACCAAAACTGCCCCGCTGGATTGTCTGACCCCCCAAATTATAAACCGTTGGAAGCTGTCAACAGAGCTATAGCTACCTAAAACAAAAGATGTTAACTAACCTGTCCATCATCAGGAACCAATAGCAAGGATTAATCTAAGAATCTAAACCTCTGACTTCTAGCCACAGCCACCTGCCACTGTAGCCGACTAAGAAAACTGACACACAAATAGAGTACCCAACAGATCAATGTCTATGGCTTTCCACAGCATTCCATTCAGAAACAGACCTAAACAAAATTATTATACTCATTTGTTTGTGACTCAGCTATGCAGGGCACTCTCTGGCATTTCTGTTCCAATAAACTACTGTTATTTAAAGTTTACCATATTAATTTCTCATTGCAAATTCCCCTAAGCATAGGGATAGATGATCACCAGCCTTGTCTGTATCTAGTGCCTAACCCAGGGCCTTGCATGGCAGGCATAAATGAAGATTTGCTAATTGACACCTCCCATATGAAAAGAATTAGACTAGTGTTCACTCCAAAGAATTATGAGACCAGGGACAATTAACACTAAGGCCAAGTCCCTCTAATACTGTAAAGAATGTCACCATAAAATAATTATTGAGGGCCCATGATATGTATAAAATGTTATCTTCCCAAACACGTTCAAAGTAGAATGCCATTTATTATTAATCTGATACCCACAAGAAACCCTGGCAAACATATAGTACTATTATTGAAGAAATGGATCTTCAGAGAGGTGACAGGATTCACCCGAAGTCATATAATTTTCACAAGTAAAACCACAATATGTGTAGGAGACCATTCTGTGTGGTGTGGGCTCAGCTCCCACTGGGAGATGCACAGGACCCATGCCCATGGATAGGTTCTCCCATGGGGAATCAGGCCTGCAATGTACCTAGGATGCTATGAGTCTTGCTTTTTGCTAAAACTCCCTTACCCTGAATTGAGGACATTTACTCCAAAGTAACTTCCTAAAATCCATGCTAAACCTTCCAAGGGTGAGTGTAACTGGTTCAACCACTTTTGTCTTTTTATTTGCAAATATCCCTCTTCTGTGATGTGATTAGCAGCACTGGCTCCTTTCTTTTCTGTAAAAGGTAACCACCTAAAGCGAACCTGTGCATAGTTAATGAGGACTATCATGTAATGTGCTGAGAAACTCAATAAAGGCCTGTCATGGCAAGGGTCAAGGCTTTTGCTCCCCTTGAGAGAAAAGCCATGCTGTCCCTTTTCCTCCACCGGATTCAGTAATCCATGTGAATGCCTCATTTCATCCATAATGACTCGGACACTGTGGGCTAGTGTCTGTATCAAATGTGAATTCAGGAAACCTAATTAAAAGTCTGAAGCTAATTCCATCTTCTAGAATCCTTTCCTGAAAAAACTGATGATCCAACTTTCAGGAACTATTAAAAAAACAAACCTAGAGTCACATGAAGAGAATACAGAGAACCACAGAGATTCAGAACTATACATGATCTTAACATTGATCCACAAGACAGACAGCTAGCCCTTGAACAACATGGGTTTGAACTTCACAGGTCCACTTAAATGTGGGTTTTTTTTCAATAAATACATAGTGAATTTTTCTGATGATGAGAACTGGGATGCTAGACCTGCCAGACACCTTGCCAGAACCTATACGACACTGCACCTTTGTGAACCAAGCAGAGTAACATTATTTCTTGGATCACACTTACAAAATAGAGCATGTGCCTATGTAAATGTGTAGGATCACTATTAAAATTTCATTACCTGATGTTTCTAGTAGTCCTAAAATTAAAACGTTATTGTCCCATGCTACTCACATGCAACAAGGTGGTATATACATACATACACACACAATGGCCTAGTTTCCTGTATTACTTAATCATGGGTATTTCAAGAAGTTACTACCAGAGAAGCATTTAAAGGGTAACATGTGGACACTGTGCTTCTTTTTATAGTATTTGGCTAATGACTGGATTATTGTATACACAGGCTATTTCAGTGGATTGTATAATGCAAGGAGACTCCTCATCTCTTGGTTCCTTAACCATGAATCCCCCTAACTAACAGTAATGATAACAGTAAGGAAAGGTGAGGAAAAAAAGGAGTAACTATAAAGCATTGTGATGGCAAGGACTTCATCCCAGTCCCAACAGAAACTTTCCTCCATCCTTTACCACTAGGACCTGAGCTGGGCTGGGATCTCAAACACTTTCCAAGAACAAAGGGGATCCTCACTCTCAGCCCATAGATTCTGGTTCCTGAATCTGGAAAGGAAGCATGCCAGAGGCAGTCTTTGTCACTCTGAGAATGCTTTCTCTGAGGCCACTTCGGATATTTTGGGTTGTGGTGATTGTTTTTTCCAGCTGCAGTCAATGGTGTTCTTTCCTGGTAAGAACATAGGACAGAGAAATCTAAATATCCACAGGCTATGGATGACAGCATGCACACAACTCCCAGGAAAACAAACACAGGCATTTAGGATATCAGATAATTTAGGAGTAGGCCAGCAACTTTAAAAGCACTTCAGTTGCTGTGCTTCCTTGGATCACAATGTCAGCAATTACTTTACAAAACATGGAACGACGATGCCCTCTACAGCCGTCAGAGAGAATCCAAGGCACTTAATGAATTCCCATATCTGTGAGACACCCTCAGTCTACCTTCCTACTAAGAATTATATTTCACTCTAGAATAAATAATATACATGCTGTCCATGTATGTTGGAAAAATTAAAGTATCATGGTCTAACACTAAGTGTTAATTAAAATAAAATATAATAATGCCAAATAATTAACATTATTATACTAATGTAATTTACTTTCCTGAAGGGCATATGGACACAAACTCTACATATTGTCATTCTGGCTATTAACAGAAGCTTTTTCAAAAGAATTACTTAAAATATTTTCAAAGTGGAACTGTGGACTCCTAAAAGGAGAAACAGGTTGAGATGAATTTTTTTAAAGAAATACACCACAAATTAAAGATTACAACATTCTCTGTCTGGAACTGAAAAAAAGACCAGTAAAAAATAACTTTAAGCCTGTGTGACTTCCCTGTTTTCCCTGAACCACGAGGGAAGAAACTTCTCATCTTTGTAATAAGTGAGGGTTCTGAGCACCAGAAATGCACCAGATTATACAAGACTTGTACAGATACAGAAGCACAGCACAGGTCCTTCTTCTCATGGCATGTGGCTGGGACAGTATGTTCTTAAAGTTTATGTATGTGTGTATATAAGCAATTGGAGAATATACATAAATACAACAACACAAGCTATATATAATGGTCAAAGGAACAAAGTCAGAGGGTAGTCAATGTGGGAAAAATTTAGATTGTGTGTCAAAGGAAAGCAGTCATTGGTCAAGGACGGGCAAAGTTGATGGGCAAAGACTAAGGAAGATGAGAGAGAACAGGAAAAGAGAAAACTCACAGGCCAGATCACTGCAGGAAACGCAAATACATCTGTGGCATAAAAATAGGTAGGCCATGTTCCCAAGTTCCAAGATAAAAACATTGGTCAAAGTTAAAGAGTAGTTATCAGAGTGCTTTAATCTAGCTGAAGAGACTGGGTTAGCTATGATTAAACAAATGGAATTACTGGATCACTTAAGCAAGGAAGCAGCCTGATGAAAATAGTGTTAAGCAAACATTATCACTTGTCTAGATGAACTGAAATGGCAGGATAGGAAAGAAATAGAGATTAATGCAGACATACAAGCAAGAAGAATAACAAAAGCTGGATTTGTAAGAAAAGAAAAGGAGCAAGTCCAAGATACTCTACAAAACATGGATGCATTAAATAGGTGATTATAAATACAGAACCAGACGTCATAATTTGACAAGCCCAGGATGTGTGAGAGGACTACCAGGGACACTCAAAGCAAAAGCCAGTTTAGAAGGAAACTACAACAAACTGAATTCAGTTTGAGGTTTTATGGATCAATTTAGGAAGAGACTGCATGGTGGCAGCTAGCAAGTTGAAACTGAAAAGAGGATGAGAAGCCAGGGTTGTACTTAAATACTTTCTAAACATCCACAAAAAGAATAGATGAGCTTATACACATGGGAAAGAACTGAAAAAATAAATAAATAAAACCCCAAAACTGTGTGTCTGGACAGAAAAGCAGAGAGAATACTAGGAAAAGGAAGTTTCATCTCAAGTACAAGAACTTTGTTTCAAAGTCATCAGCACTCAGAGGAAATGCTCGATTGAGAAGTTATCTAAAAGCTTTATGCCTGAGGCAGGATTAACTGGGTAACTGTTGGTAAACTTTAATCAGCACATATTTAGATGAACAGTTTCCAGCTACAGATAATATGCAGTGGGGGAAAAAACAGCAGCATCCTTTATTAAACTGGAGTACATCCTCAACCACTAGGCAAACTCTTACTGATCCTGGTGTCTTTAAAACTTAAAGCTCCTCAAGAAAAACAGAATTAAGGAGGAACTGGAATACGAACAGTTTAACTACTACGAAAAGAAATACAGAGGTTCTTCTTTCACTTTGGAAAGTTTCACGAAGAAAAATAAATGCCTTTATAAAAACATTCTTAGGGATAAATGTTGCACACTACTGAAATTCATTTCTAGCAAAAAAAAAAAAGGTAACCATTTAGAGCTTTCATGATTTATTCTGTTAGGACCCTTCATTTTTACTCTTTCTTAAAATTTAGTAGAAAGTCATTACTAAGAACTCAACTGATATGAAAATATTTGCATAAATCTTTTTCAATAATAATCACAAAATCAATACATCTATTTTCAAATGAGCACAGATGACAGTCATTACCACATTCCCCTTTAGGTAACTGAAAACCCTAGGACACAGAATTGAAATTATTCACTGAGGCAAACCAGGGAGACAAAAGCCCATTTGCTATTCAACTTTCTTTCCATGGAAGTTCAAAGCACTGCTCTTCACTTTTACTTTTACTATAAAGGGAAATCACTGTCAATTCGTGGGCATATTTCTCTTTTTGTGGTTGTTCTAAGGAATGCAAAGACTAAGGTTAACTGAAATGCACAGCAGAACACAAAACTATAATGGCTACAAAGTAGTGGAAAGAAAAACATAAACAGTAAAGATTCAGAGATATTTTAAAAATGTAAAATCTCTCTTCTCATTAACAAAATCTGAAGCCTATTATTTTAGATTTAGAAAAACTCACCCTTCCTACCCCCAAAATACATCTCCCCACCCCATCCTTACTCCCCACCTACTTAATAAAGTACGTGGACAACTATCAAGAGCAAAAGTTAAAGCTTTAAGTCTCCTGGAATGGGTGGGAAGGGGGGTTGGTGGTCATTACACATTCCCTGTGGAAGAAGACAAAGCCAGATCCACATTCCAGGGAAATCTGGCTGGTTGGAGTTTTTCCTTAAATACAGATTGGCCTGTCACTAAGCCAGGCTCTGTAATCTTCCCAGGCTGCCAGAGCTAGGAGTGCCAGGAATCCCTTCTAATTAATCAAGCTCTCTCAACAAAAATTTTCCCACCCACAATAAAGTGGACTGGGGGGAGGGGGAAGCAGCAGAGCAAGCTTTGTAGCCAAAAGAAATTTAGACTTTGGTATAATACCTAACTAATCCAAGAAAACAGATGCAGGAAGCAAAGGAAATGATCTGCAGAGAGAGAATGAGATAGAAACCTTTCATATTACTGCTTCACTGGAACCCAAGTTGAAAATTTAAAATCCTAAGAGTGAAACCTGAACACATTATATACACTTTTAAAAATACCTATAAAGCAGGGGATGGACCCATAAAGTTTTCAGAGGGAGATGCCATGCATAATTATTTGACACTTTGACAATAATTTATTACTAAAATTTGCTTTCTTTTCATTCAAGCTTTGTGTTTAAATGGATAAAGCCCATAATTAATATCATTATATGTCCATGTCTACTTCTTGCTTCCACTTGCAAAGGAAACAGCCCTGCCATGGCCTTGCTAATTTACCCTCCCTTGCAGCCAGTTTAACCCAAGGTAACTTCATTGAAAGTTTACTCTGACTAGCTGCAAGGAGGTAGGTGTCCAGAGGATGCAAATACTTAGACCCTTGTGTGAAGCGTGCAGTCCCAGCTCTCCCGGCCGGCTATGTACACGCGAAACACTGCGGATGGCTCATCGAAACACGAGAAATAATCATGCACAGAAACAGTTTTCTGTAGGGAAGTAAAGAACGGAGTGGCCACTCTCCAAGTTGGTGAGCACCCCTTCCTTTACTCCAGTGGGTTTTTATTGAGAAAGTAGACACAGTTTGTGGATTCACAGTCTGGCAGAAGGGATCAAAGGGAACACCTAACTTCCAAAGATGCTAACAGAGTTTCTGTTGTGATTCCGGGCAGAGATTGGAGTTTTATTGTATGAAAGGACTACAGGTTCCAAAGGTTTCCTGTCTGTGCCTTCAAATTCCAGTTAATAACATCCTCCAGCAAACAGATCTCACAGGATCTTGCATATTCTATGTCCCAGGCCTGATTACCCCGGGGGTCCGCCGTCTCTGGTCTGAGCTGCCCCCTTAGGCTGTTTGCTAAGCCCTGAGAAGGGCTGGAGACAGAGGCAGCAAGAAGACTTGGATTTCTCACATCTAAGTACAAAGACTCAGGCTAAGAGGGGGCAGGGGTTGATGTCGATCACCCCTGTCTTTCCACAGCCCCTTCATTTATTTCCACAGTCTCGTGAGTCTCTTCCCAGAGGCCTTTACGTGATCAGAACTTGGCTTAGGTTGCCCCTTCCTTGAGGAGTCTTACCCGTCATTGGTAACTGATCAAGCATTTAAAGGCCAGGCACAGAACAGATAGCGTTCATGCCAGAGGAATAAGTTTTGTCTCCTTAGTGGCTCCTGATCCGGAGGTCTCTCACTCAGCCTAAGTCCCAGGGGGTCACAGCTTCCTGAGACCAGGCAGGGAGGTCCCCAACACTTGTGATGTCCCATAAAGCTGCTTTAAAGCCCCCTTAAAGCCATGTGCTTTAAGAGGTACATTTATATACCCAAATCAACATTTATACATAAATATTTCAGACTTTAAAGGCACTGAGGTCTTTGTTGCAACTATTCAACTCTATCATCTCAGCATAAAAGCAGCCAGAGACCATACCTAAACAAACGGGAATGGCTGTGTTCCAGTAAAACTGCCTTTACAAAACAAGCAGCTGACCCTTGGCCCCTAAAGAACTTATCTTTGGGAAATTCTAAAACAGTGGGGTGCGTGTAGGACTAGATCTAGAATTAAGGTCACTAAGGAGCGCTGGAGAGACTGTGGCAGGCAATCCCCATGTTAGGCTACTTTGTACTCTGTAACTTCCGCGTTAGGACCCTGTGCTTCTGTGCCAGGACCTCACGCTTTGCTCCTTTGTCTCCCATATAAGGTAGTCAGACCTAACTTCCACATTTAGCTTCCGTAACCTCGCTTTGCCACGTAGGCAGGGGGTCCGAGGCTATTTAAACCCCGGAAAGTTAGAGATTGGGGCTCCGGATTTGGGTTCTTCCCGAGCCCGCGCATAATAGAGAATCGTGCTCTGCCATCTCTCCTGCATGTGAGTTATTTTCTGCAACATTTTGGTTCCCTGACTGGGAAACGACTCACGCGAGCAGGCATTTTGCCTCTGGTGAAGACAGCCGGGACTCGGACGGGGAGCTCTACTTAGGGGAGGGAGCAGCTGCCCCGCGTGATTCCGCACCGCCCCCCCCCGCCCCGAAGCAGAGGCTCTCCTGCTGCATCCCCAGCCATTCCCAGACCCGGGCAGAAGGGGAAGGATGGACCACGAACAGACAGAGGCACCAAACCTGAATCAGTAAGTGCCCAGGGTCCTGCCCGATCCAGGATGGAGGGTTTGATCAACCGTAACCCGGTCAACCTGTATGTCCAGGCTAAATGCCTTAGCTCAGACCTGACCCCAGTTCGGGGGGGACTGTTTAACCTCAAAGTGTGAGTGGAGAGTGTCTGTGTGTGTGGCTCCGGTGCATTCGGGAGCCACCGGCTTGGAACTGGGCAAGGTGCCAGGCCAATCTCCTCAGACTACGGGCTGTGTGCAAGACATGGGAGGAAGAGTTCACCGATAGTCACCGGGAGGCGCCATTTTGGGTAAAATGGAGGATGAGCCACGTGAGTGCCCTAGCCATCTTAGGCAATGGGTCACGTGAGAGTTTCCGCCATCTTGGATGAGCCGTGGGCGTGGGCACCGCCAGCTCGGGTGGCCCAGCAGTGCCTGCACTGCATCAGTCAAAGGCAAGTTCTCTGTGTAACTGGTTCTGATAGAGACAGGGAAGCGTGTGATGGTTCAGAAGAGAAAAGCTGACTCAGAACCCCTCCCTGATAGTAGATCACAGGAAGAGACAGAATGAGGAGATAAACCTCATTAAAGCTCTGAACCCAGGGGGTGGGGCTCCGGGCGGCGGTGGCAGCAGGATTGGGGTTTGACTCTGGATGCGAGGCAGGCCCTTCCCATGGATTGCCCCAGCTGCGGTGGGCTTCGCTGCCGCACCCACGGAGCCCAGCGAGGGTGCACGGGGCGCAGCAGGACCAGGCCTCTCTCGTCCTGGGACCAGTGCGACCCCGCCGTGGGTCTTCCCGTCCATGGCTGCGCCTCGGCATCGGCGCCGTGCCCCCTACGGTCCCGGCCTGGCCTCACGGCTTGGCGCTCTCAGACCCAGGAGAGGCCACCGTGGTGGCGGCTGGAACGGGGTGCCACGAGTGGGTGCGGCCTTCCTGGTGTTAGGGCCCGCCACGGATCCCCCTCCCAAGCAGGTGGGAGGAGTGTCTGCCCCTGATATGCACCCTCTGTGAGTTGGCTCTGCCCCCAGCCCCCGCCAACAGATGGGGTCTGCACCGCTTCAGTCCCTCCCCAGGTAAGAGGGGCACTAGAGGAATGAGTGCCCACATCACAAAGGGAAAGTTGGACCTGCACTCGGGAGGAAGGTTTGAAATTCCTCTTCAGGGAATAGATAACAAACCTCGGTACAGGGAAACAGTGTTTGTCATGTCATGAAAGAGTAAATCTCGGGCCTTTAAGCTGCCAAATACTAAGTTAAGTACAGTCCTTCCCAATGTGGGAAAGGAACCAGGACTAAAAGAGATTGATAGTCAAACCTGGATAAGTAAAAATTATGTATAAAGGATGTGAAAGTTTTAAACCTGGAGTAAAGGAAAGTTTTCTGGTTTTGCAGGAAAAGAGCAAATTTCTCACAGTGGTTTTGTTTCTGATAAGAGAAACCTGTATCTGAAGACCTGTTTAAGGTCACCTGAAGACCTGTTATGGTCGCCTGTAGCCGGTTGGGGAGTATGCCCTTGCTACTCAGGACCCAGGAAGGGTCATCTGGGGCTGGTGAGTGTTTCAGCCAGAGGCCCTGGCATGGCTCTGCCAAGAGACCGGGCCTGAAGGAGCATTTCTCTGTGAGGCACTGATGGGCACATTGGTGCAAGAGAATGCCTCAACCTGTGTATTGTTCTGGAACTCTGTGTTTTGGATTTTGCTCTGTATCTGCTCTGAAAAAGAAATTGAAGATTCCAGGGAAAGTTGAAACTTCACACTCTAGGAAAGTAAATGCAAAAGTACAAGATATAAAAATGAAAAAAGTCTGTAGGAAACTATAAAGATAAATAGAAAAGTGAAAGTTTTAAGAAAGAACTATGTGGTGTTAGTTAATAATAGAAGATACAAAGCATAAAGATGCAATCTTGGTAGATATCAGAAGGTGTATGAAAGAAAGAATAGAGGGTTTTTGAATACTGGTGAAAGTCTGTGAAAGTAAAAGTTTTAAGAAGCCTGATAAATATCAGAAGGAAAAAGATTCTCCTTCATGCCTTGTATTTTTCTCCCTACCTGATCCCTCTAGAATTTAGCTTTCTGAAGGAGTAAATGATGACATAAGGTTTCTTTGCATAAAACCAGTAAGACCAGTCACTAGTAGTGTTTTTTTGTTAACCAGGACTTTGACTGGAATGTCATGCCTGAAAGAGGCACGTCTGGGTTCTGGTCATTACCAGAGAACCCTGAGTAACTAGGATTGACTTGTAAAGCTAGCAAAAGCCCATGAGAAGAGCACAGTACCTTGGTTGGTTGTGCAGTTCATGGCAAGTCTTTCCAGGGAAGGAACGGAGGTTGCTTTTCTGAAGGATGGCCAAAATATAAACCTGTAGGCACAATAGAAAACCTCAAGGATTTGAGTGAAGCAACTGGTACAGGCGAAGCTGGATGGCAGATGTGTGGCTCTGCTTCTATGCCCTGAGGCATTGACTGAGAAGTCAATCTAAAGATTCCCTGTGTGAGTTCCAGCAAAGCACACTTAAAGATCATAAGTGATCCGGCTGCTCTTGGTGTGTTTATGCAAATGAACCATAAGAAAAAAATTAAAAGCAAGACTCAGAGTAGTCCCTTTAATAACAAAGACGGTGATCTTAAGGAGAAAAATTGTTGTTCAAGGAAAATCACAATGCTCAGTACTGGACATCAGAATGACGCAGCTACCAGTCTTGAAGGTCTGTTTTCATTTGAAAATTAGAACTGAGTTTGTAATAACATCAAAGATGTACAATTTACAGATATGGATGACCTGTCAAATTTCCATTGATAAATGTCATTGCAGGAAGAGCCTTGCAACTGAATGTCTTCCCAAAAGACAGTCTCACAGGCACAGAGACTGGTTTGGGGAGACTATTGTGTGAATTAACCTGTGTGTTCTTCTGTTTTTGTAGGAGGACATAAGCCTATGAGTTCATAACCTGAGTGATTGGTTGCAATATAGGCCCCACTTAAGGAGCCCATTTTCATCATCGCTCCCTCAAACTCCATGGTTTGGCCGAACTGAGTAGTTGGGTTGGTAGAGGATTTGGGTGGTCTGTGGGCTTCACTTTAGAACTGATTTTCCCTTTTCTGTCTTGATGGCTTGGACAGGAAAGTTCAGATATCTGAAAGGAGGGAAATCTTAATGTATTCCCTTCTGCCTGAGTGAAGTATAGTGGGACACAAGAGTTTTAGATAGGTGTAGCATGTCTTGTACACCTTCCTCCGGATAGGCCATTCCTTACGTAAGTCCATGCCTTTGTCATTTAGTGATTATGATTTAATTGTGCCTTCCAACTCTCCAAATGTGTCACCTCCAGAATATGACCAGGATGCCAATGGTCCAGTAATGCCAGCCTTTGGACACCGAGCCTGCGACTTCCTGGTGACAGCCAACTGACCAGGATTCTGTAAGGTCCTTCCCTTTACAGGAAGGACTCCCTCTGTGCTGCACCCATCCCCCTTCAGGGCACCCCTGACTCATGGGTAGGTAGGACAGCATCCATGTCCAACCGGAAGTAGTTACAAGAAGATGAGACCTTCGTCCATTGTCCCTTAAAAGAATTCAAAGTGGGTATATATCTGAAATGAGAGATCATTACAGGGTGTGGCCAAGGGGGGGACCCCAAATAGGCATTTAAAATGGGGTCCAGGACTCAAGGCATCCAGGAGATTTTAGGATGTCTTCACCCCTTCCCTTATAGGTGTAGGTTAGGGGAAGGGACACATGGAGCGAGAACATGTGGGGCTATTTTGTGCAACAACAGCTTTGCAACTGATCCATGGTGTGGTCATTTGACATACCTATAGCCTTAGCCTAGTCACTTGGGTATGCTGAATAGCTGTGGCCAGGCTCTGGGCCAGGGGGATGGAAAGAAACTTTCCCCGCCCAAGATGTGACTGTGTGGGGCAGGCCCCTCGAGTTGCAGCGCCTGCGTGGGAGCTAGGAGAGAATTGGCTCTATGACACGGGGTCACACCTGCCCAGACCCATGATGGCAGCCGGATGGGAGCGAGTACTGGCCCGTCCAGGATCTGCGGGCCATCAACAAAGCAGCTGTCACCCTCCACCCGGTCGTCCCAAACCCGTACACCCCTTGAGCCAGCTTCCCCCAACAGCAACGTGGTTCACCTGCCTTAATCTGAAGGATGCCTTTTCTGCATTCCTGTGGCACCTTCCAGCCAACACATTTTGCCTTTTAAATGGGAAAATCTGCACACTATGGTCAAGACTCAGTTGACCTGGACTAGACTGCCCCAGGGTTTTAGAACTCCCCAATCTTATTTGGGGAAGCCCTAGCAAGAAACCTGAAGCCCCTCGCCAAGGGAGAGCCGGACCTGATGATTCTGCAGTACGTAAACGACCTCCTCCTGGAGGCCCCATCCCAGATACGGTGCTGGGAGGGAACACACACGCTGCTGAAGCACCTGGCTGAATCATGTTACTGAAGTCAGGCCTAGCCAAGGGTTTAAATACCCCCTGGTGATCATGTGCACCTTCTCTGGACGGGTTGAGGCTTTCCCCACCAAGACGGAGAAAAGCCAGAAAGTCACCCAAGCCCTCCTGAGAGAGGTCATCCTGAGGTACGGATTGCCTCTGACCATTGGAAGTAACAACGGGCCGGCCTTCATCTCACAAATAATCCAAGAGACAGCCAAACTTCTGAACATCACATATAAACTGCACACCGCCTGTCGACCCCAGGGTTCTGGGAAGATAGAGCAGATGAACTGAACTCTTAAAGAAACCTTAGCTAAATTTTACCAGGAAACCAGACTGCCCTGGACGGACTTGCTACCGCTAGCTTTGCTTAGGGTTAGAAATGCCCCTAACCCCTCAGGATATACTCCATATAAAGTAGTTTTTGGGAAACCTCCCCCAGTTCTCAGCATACAAAAGGTGGGGACTCTGGTTGCAAGGTGAATTAAGGCAGACAAAGTATCTCCAGAAGCCAGGGAAAACTTTAAGAAAGATAAACAGGGCAGGTTTGGGCCAGGAACCCTTACCCCGAGGGTGGCCAGCACACTCCTTTAAACCGAGAAGTTATGTATAGATAAAGGACTGGAAAAAGGAGCCACTTTAACCTGCGTGGACTGGGCCACATTTAGTGTTACTAACCACCCCGACTGCCCTTAAAGTTACAGGAATCACCCCTTGCATCCACTATAGCCGGGCCAGAGCAGCAGCAGATCCTGAGGACCTGAGGACTAAGCCTGCACTTAGACTACCCACGCTGAGGCTCCGGAGGACGCCAGCCAGTAAGAAGACACAAGGAATAGTCCGCAGGGTTCCTGACTTTGATCAACACTTTCACAGGAGTATGGGGAATTGGACTAGTGACTGTGGCCCCTGTAGAATGGAATATCTTTGTTTGGTCTCTGCATCTGGGTTTATTGTATGCTTTGCTTGACAAATGCGGTCCCTGACTCAGCCCCAGCCTGCAAATGTAATACCCCCGGGTGTAGAATTATACTCAGTGATAAAGTGGTCTCTTACTATCTCCCAGGGTCACCTTTCAGCTCCTCCACTGGCATGCCATCAGGTTGCGTTTCGCACAGCAATCCCTCTGCCCTTGGAGAGGGAATGTATACCAGACTGGAGTAATATCCAGGACCATAGGATACCAGACCCGGAGGTATCAGGCATATAGGACCCTGCATCCTCTGGACCTCGGTCCAACACCTGGAGACCACAGTAACTCGTAGGGCTGCTGCCAAAGTGTTAGCTCTCCAGAGATACCAACACCAGTATCAGCAGTTGCAACCTTCCCCAGCACCTCAGCTGTATAACCAGGTATATAGTGATGCTAAAGGGGTAAAAGCACCTTATCGCATCAAAGGGGGGAATGTAGCAGGCAACCCCCATGTTAGGTTACTTTGTACTTTGTAACTTCCGTGGTAGGACCCTGCGCTTTGCTCCTTTGTCTCCCATATAAGGTAGTTAGACCTAACTTCTGCATTTAGCTTCTGCAACCTCGCTTTGCCACATAGGCAGGGGGTCCAAGGCTATTTAAACCCCGGAAAGTTAGAGATCGGGGCTCAGGATTTGGGTTTTCCCCCTGAGCCCGCACGTAATAAAGAATCGTGCTCCGCCATCTCTCCTGTGTGTGAGTTATTTTCTGCGACAAGACGAGTCTGCTATTACCACTACTTTCAACTGAGAAAGGAGTCACTAAGGTACTGTACAGGAGGTATCTCCCTGTCACAAGCAGAAGTGGCCCAGAAGTCAAGAGTCCTTGAAAGCTGTAGTTCCAAAAACTCTCTCACCTCACCCACTGTAGCCATTTCCAGGAATTCTGGCCTAAAAGAGTTCAAGGCCAGGGCCACAACAGTTGGAAAACAAAAACAAAAACAAAGAACAAACAAAAAAACCCTCTTACTTTATTACTTGCAGGAAGGTCAAAAGACTTTTCTTTCATTTGAAGGATAAGCTGTTTGCATAGATAATTAACATCATTCCAGGGAAAGGCAGAGAATAAACAACTGAGATGCAAGAGGCAAACTATTTGGTGTTCATCTAGTTTTCTGTTACCCTGGGAACCATGCTCTATCCAAGTAGTTTTCAACCCAAGTAGTCAAAAGTAGATGTATCCATATGAAAATCTGCGTAAGTTAATTCCTTTTAAGTTTATTTATCCATTTAATTTTTTATCTTAGTAATGCACACACAGTTAGAATGACATCAAAAACAGGCCTCTTCTGTTCCTTCCCACCACCACTCCCACCCCAACTCTCACTCACCAGGAAAAATCACACTGAAAACTTTAGCTATTTGATCTGTTGTTCTCCGTCATATTACTAAATACCATGTTTACACTATAACTTCTTATTATTTCAGTTTTACATGGTTTCCATTAAAAGCGAGGCAATGCTTACAACCCACCCTCCCACATATCTCAGTCCCTAGCCTTCCAAATTTAGAAGTTAACTATAATGAACTGTATGCTTTGTTCAAAGCAGAGCCATGCTTACTTAGCTATCTTGCATAATCTTTTGTTTGCCTAAAGTGCTGCATCATTCTTCTTTTATTTAGTTTCTTGTATTACTATCACTAAATTGTTCCCACACTCTGACCTAAAAAAAAAAACCTCTTCTCAATACATTTAAATACATGAGGTATTTTATTCATGTTCTTTTTTGTTGGAGACATCTTTCATGGAACCTTCTGTCCTGGTCCAGTCAGACTGGCTGCCTTTTAGGCAGGATACACAGTTGATCATCATGGGATCTGCTTATGCCCTCACTTGTTAAATTCCCTCCTTCCTGGATCTCATTTCTCATGGCTTGCTGTTGACCCCTCATTTAGGAATGCCACACCCTTCCTAAAACAGGATACATTTGAAGGAAATTACTTAGAATTTACATCTCTGAAAATGTCTCTATTCTACATTAACATGTGATTGAAAGTTGGGCTGTGAAGAGAGTTCTGAGTTAGAAACCAATATTACTGGACATTGGAAGAATTTGTCCACGTCCCCAGCTGTTGCTGCTGGGAAGGCTGTTCCTGCTGAGAAAGCTGTTCTGAGTCCGATTACCTGTACATGACCTGTTTTTCCTTTAGGATGTTCTATACTCCCAATGTCCTGAAGTTTTAGGATGATGTTCCTTGGTACAACTCTTTTCCATTGACTTTGCTAGGTACTCATTCACAGCAACTTTCAGAAGGAAACTGTTCATTCTTTCTTGAAAATTTCATTGTATAATTTCTTTCATGACTTCCTTCCCCACTATTTTTTTTTCTTTTCTAGAATTCTAATTTTTCATATCCTCTATTTTCTTATGATTTATCCACAATTTTTGTCTATAATCTTTTTGTTCTACTTTCTGGGCAGTAGGCCTCAACCATCTTCCCATACTTCACTTTTAATTCTTTTCTTTTTTAATGTATTGATTTTAGAGAGAGATGAATTGGGGGAGAGAAAGAAAGAAACATCAACATGTTGTTCCACTTATTTATTTATTGGTTGATTCTTCTATGCATCCTGATGGGAACTGAACCCAAAACCTTGGTATATTAGGTCAATGGGCTAACCAATTGAACTACTGGGCCAGGGCACTGAATTTTTATTTCTATTAAGCATTTTCAATTTACAAGAGTTCTTCCTATTCTCAGGAATTTCCCTTATTTACAAAATTCTGATCTAGTTACATGGTTATAATTGCTTCCTTTATTGCTTTGAGAATACTAATTACAGTTTGAAAAGTCTTCTTTTGCTCCCTAAAATCTCTCTGACCCTCTGAGTTTCTTCATTCAATTTTTCTTCTCTTTCTCAAGTCTTCCTTCAATCTCTGATGATATACTCTTTTGTTCATTCATAATTAACAACACACAAATGAATGCTGATTAGAAACTTTGTGTACATGGGTAGGATTTATTGACAGCTGGAGTTTGGGAATTCAGCAGGGACTCAAATATTTCATTGGAGATCCCAAAATATATGATCTACTAATGTCAGACAAGTAGACTTTAGGTTAAAAAGTACGACTAGAACCCTGACCTCAGTGTGGCTTAGCTGACTGGATAGCATCCTGCAAAGCAAAAAGTCATCAGTTCATTGCTGGTCAGTGCACATGCCTGGGTTGGGGGCTCAGTACTTGGTTGGGGCATGTATAAAAGGCAACTAGTGGATGTTTCTGGGTGTTTTCTCCCCTTTTTTTCTCCCTCCCTTCCCTCTTTCTAAAAATAAATAAATAAAGTCTTTAAGACAAAAATGTGATCAGTATGACTAGACATAAAAGAGACATCTCATAATATTAAGGATTCAATTCAACAGAAAGATAAAGCAATCATAAATTTGTATATACCTATTAATACAGCCTCAAAATATACATAGCAAATAGCAATGAAAACAAATACACAAATCTAAAATCATAGCTTGAGATTTTAATACACCTTTCTTGACTGAAAGAACAAGTGGACAAAAATATTGGTAAATACATAGCAGATTTTTACAACACAATTAACAAACCTGAGCTAAGGGACTCATGTACTTCAATGCACCTGACAACTATTACATGTTGCAAAAGCTTATGGAACATTTACCAAAATAGACAAGAGGAATTATGCTAAATACCAATAACAAAGTCATCGTTAGGAAATTCCCAAATAAGTAGAAACAGTTTAAGAGGTTTTGATCATGGGGTATTTAAATACCCCATGATCAAAAATACAATCACAATGAAAATTATAAAATATTTTTATTTGAAAAACAAAGTCCCTAAAAAACAAGAAGGATACAATTAAAGTACATTTGCTTAGAGAGAAATTTATAGCTTTAAGCATATGTACTAGAAAAGAAGATCACAATAACTTAAGCATCCATCTTAAAAAACTAGAAAAAAATAGTGCAAAATTGTTCAATGAAAACAAAAGGAAGGATACAATAATTAATAAAATGGAAAACAATTATACTACAAGGTTTAAAAAATCTGTTCATTCTTGGGGAAAAAAATAGTAAATTAATAAACACCTAACAGTAATAATCAATAATTACTCCTTTGACAATGCAAATCAATATCATACCTCATACCTGTCAGAATGACTACTATAAAAAGACAAGAGGTAAATACTGGTGGGGTTATGGAGAAAAGGGAACCATGGTTTGTATGGATTGCTTGGAATGTAAATATTGTACAGCCATTATGGAAAACAGTATAGTGATTTCTCAAAAAACTTAAAAATAAAAACTACCACATGATCCAGCAATCCCACTTCTGGGCATATATCCAAAGGACATGAAATCACTATGTTGAAGAGATACCTGCACTCCCAACTTCACGGAGGACATTTTTTTCATTGCTTTTACAGAGAGAGAAAGAGCGGGAAACATTGATTTGATAGACAGATATCGACTGGTTACCTTCTCATACATGCCCTGATGGGGATGGAACTGCAACCTGACTGTGTGCCCCAACCAGGAATCGAACCAGCAACTTTTCAGTCTATGTGACAACGTTCCAACCAACCGAGCCACAACCGCCAGGGTCATTGCAGCATTATTCACAACAGCCAAAAGACAGCAACAACCTAAGGGTCTATTGATGAATAAATGAGTGAAGAAAATGTAGTATATACACAGAATGGAATATTATTCAGCCATAAAAAGAAAATCCTGACATTTGCAACATCACGGACACTTTGAGGGCATTATGCTAAGTGAAATAAGTCAGATGGTAAGAAAGACAAATACTGTTTGATCTCACTTATAGATTTTTAAAAAAGAGAGTTGTGGTACATTCATACAGGGAATTATTACTCAACCATAAAAAAGAAACCTTACTATTTGTGACAGCAGGGATGAACCTAGAGGGTTTTATGCTAAGTGAAATAAGTCAGAAAGAGACAAATACCATGTAATTCCACTTATAAGTGGAATCTAGGAAACAAAATAAATGAACAAACAAAATAGAAACAGACTCATAGATACAGAGAACAGACTAATGTTTGCCTGAGGGGAGGGAGGTTCAGAGGCTGTGTGGAAAAAGGTAAAGGGATTAAGAACTACGCATTGGTAGTTACAAAACAGTCACAGGAATGCAAAGTACAGCACAGGGAATACAGTCAATAACACTGTAATAACTATGCATGGTACCAGATGGGTACTTGAAATATCGGGGGGTCACTGTAAAGGATATAATTGTCTAACCACTACACTATACACCTGAAACTAAAACAAAGTAATATTGAATGTCAACTGTAATAAAAAATAAAATTAAAAATAAAAGCGAAAACATCGAACTCATAGAAACAGAATAGAAATGGAGAGATGTTGGCTGGAGGATACAAACTTCCAGTTACAAGACGAATAAGGACCTAAATGTGACTACACTTAACAGCACTGTACTGTATGCCTGAAAGCTGCTGAGAGTAGAGTTTTAATGTTCTCATCACAACGACAACAAAATGGTAATTACATGAGGTGAAGGATGTCTTGACCTTATTGTGATAAACATTTCACCATATACATGCTTATCAAATCATCACAGTACACACTTGAACTTAACAATGTTATATGTCAATCATACCTCAATAAAGGTAGGGGTAAAAAATAATCACCCTTTTGGAAATTTTAGCCTGGCTGTTAGAATATTTGGGAGCCAGGATAGCTTAGAGCTGGTATCCTAATGCTCCAAAGGGGCAGAAGAGAAATGGGAGTGAACCCATTCTAGTTAAGCCCAGATTTGTGAAGAACTTCAGCTTTTGATTCTTTACACAATGCCTGACACACAAATGAGTACTCAATTTGTAGATATCCTCATATAATACTCTCTGGCTCACATGGGTAAGCTTGCTTCATTCCTTAGAACAGTAACTATTCAATAGAACTTTTTCCTTCATTCTCTTGAGAAACTCAGCCTTCATGAAAATGCCACTAAAGAAACCTTCACTCGCTAACCAAGGGAAGCAATGTGGAAGCTTGCCGTCTAGACAGGGTCTGGGGAGGGGGAAGGGAAAAGGAGAAAAGCAATAAAAATAAAGGAAAATACTAAAACACCAGCCTTGCACCAGAATCTGTTTAGAGTTGTCAAGTTATGCTACCCACAAGGTGGTGGAATCCCCAGCCATGAAATTAACGTAAAATCTCATCCAAAAGCACTGAAGTGCCAAAGGCTCCAGCAGGAGTAAGCTTGAAACTGTTCAACTGTTCTGTGGGGCTCACAGGTCTTTCCCACTGTGTGTGTGCAGCATGTACCTGAAAATCAAAGCACAGTTAAAAACTACACATAGACTTCCAACCAAGATGGAGGCACAGGTAGACACAATGTGCCTCCTCACACAACCAAAAGGACAACAACAAATTTAAAAACAAAAAACAACCAGAACTGATAGAAAATCGAACTGTACGGAAATCCCACAACCAAGGAGTTAAAGAAGAAACATTCATCCAGACCGGTAGGAGGGGCGGAGGAGGGCAGCGGGGCTGAGAGGACTCGTGGCAAGGCAGCGGGCAGAGGACTGGGGGCAGGCAAGGTAGCAGCTGGTGGACAGGGCAGGGTGGTCCCATATTAGCATGCAGATAAACCAGGAAAAACAACTGGGAAGAGAGAGAGACCGCAAGACCAAGGGTTCCAGCATGGGGAAATAAAGCCTCAAAGCCTCTGACTAAAAACACCTGTGGGGGTTGAGATAGCAGTGGGAAAAATTCCTAGCCTCACAGGAGAGTTCATTGAAGAGACATACAGGGTCCTAGAATGTACACAAACCCACCCACCTGGGAATCAGCACCAGAAAGGCCCAATTTGATTGTGGGTAGCAGAGGAAGTGAATGAAAACCAGTAGAAAGCAGAGCAAGCAGCCCTGTTCCCTCTCGGACCCCTCCCCCACATATAGTGTCACAACACAGCAATTTGGGTTGCCCCACTCTGGTGAACACCTAAGGTTTCGCGCCTTACTATGTAATGGGCCTGCCAGACCAAAACAATAGCCTAAATGAAAGAACAGATCAAAGCACTAGAAAAAATACAACTAGCAACACAGACACAGCCAACCTTTCAGATGCAGATTTCAAAACACTGTTAATCAGGATGCTCACAGAATTGGTTGAATATGGTCACAAATCAGAGGAAAAAAATGAAGGCTACGAAAAGTGAAATAAAGGAAAATGTACAGGAAACCAACAGTGAAGGGACGGAAACCAAGATTCAAATCAATGGTTTGGAGCAGAAGGAAGAAATAAACATTCCACCAGAACACAATGAAGAAACAAGAATTCAAAAAAATGAGGAGAGGCTTAGGACCCCCAAGAAAACTTTAAAAGTTCCAAAATCCGCCCTGGCTGGTGTAGCTCAGTGGATTGAGCTTGGGCTGCGAACCAGGCATCGCAGGTTCGATTCCCAGTCAGGGTACATGCCTAGGTTGCAGGCCATGGCCCCCAGCAACCGCACATTGATGTTTCTCTCTCTCTCTTTCTCCCTCCCTTCCCTCTCTAAAAGTAAATAAATAAAATCTTTAAAAAAGAAAAAAAAAAAAAAAGTTCCAAAATCCAAATCATAGGGGTGCCAGAAGGAGAAGAGGAAGAGCAAGAAATTGAAAACTTATTTGAAAACATAATGAAGGAGAAGTTCCACAATCTGGTGAAGGAAATGGACTTCCAGGAAGTCCAGGAAGCTCAGAGTCCCAAAGAAGTTGGATGCAAGGAGGAACACACCAGGGCACATCATAATTACATTACCCAAGATTAAAGATAAAGAGAGAATCTTAAAAGAAGCAAGAGAAAAGGAGACAGTTACCTACAAAGGAGTGCCCATAAGACTGTCAGCTGATTTCTCAAAGGAAACCTTGCAAGCAAGAAGGGGCTAGAAAGAAGTATTCCAAGTCATGAAAGGCAAGGACCTACACCCAAGATTACTCTATCCAGCAAAGTATCACTTAGAATGGAAGGGCAGATAAAGTGCTTCTCAGATAAGGTCAAGTTAAAGGACTTCATCATCACTAAGCCCTTATCATATGAAATGTTAAAGGGACTTATCTAAGAAAAAGAAGACCAAAAATATGAACAGTAAAATGACAACAAACTCACAGTTATTAACAACTGAACCTAAAACAAAAACAAACTAAGCAAATAACCAGAATGGGAAGAGAACCATGGAAATGGAGATCACAGGGAGGGTCATCAGTGGGGAAGGAGAGAGGGGAGAATAGGGGAAAGGTACAAGGAATAAGAAGCATAAATGGTAGGTAGAAAACAGACAAGGGGAAGTTAAGAATAGTATAGGAAATGTAGAAGCCAAAGAATTTCTATGTATGACCCATGGACATGAACTAAAGGGCGTGAATGCAGGTGGGAGGGAGTATGCAGGGCAGAGGGGAATAAAGGGGGGAAAATGGGACAACTGTAATAGCATAACCAGTAAAATATATATATTTTTTAAAGTACACATATAAACAATCCAGCAATTTCAATCAATTTATTCCACACTTAATAAACAATGGTAGGAATAATAGAACAATCTAAAATAGACTATGAAATAAGTTACTTTAAAATTATGAAGGACATAAAAAGAGGAAATGGAAACAGGTTGAAAAATAAGAGAAGTATATAAAAAAAGAACTGGCAGAATTTGAATTAAAAAGAAATAACCAAGCACAGTCTCAAATGAAATATACAGTAACTAAAAATAGATGTTAAAGAGTACATTAAATGCAGATTAAATAGCAGGTTAAACATTGATGAAAGGTTTTAATTAACTGAAAGAGGTTTGACAAAAAGAACTCTGAATGCAACAGAGACATAGAGAAGAGAAATAAAATAAGGCAAATAGCCTAGCAGCACTCATACAAGCCCACTGGAACAGCATTCATCAGAGAAGGCACACGTTAACAGCATCATTAAGTGTATATGCCTCCTTCCAACCATGACACTCTAGGCAGTGGATAGCACTCTGGCAGGGTGAGATGTCATATTCAGAATGGGATCCCAGTGCTTGGGTTGTAGGGCTTTTAAGCTGCATGGTTAGGAAAGCACTGGCCCGTTGCCTGTGTGATCAGAGGCAGGCATACAATCACAATGTGATGTGTAAAATCTTTCACATGTTTTAGAACCCTGTTGTTATCCCTAACCTGCTAGCTTGATACTCATGGTTA
Source organism: Tonatia bakeri (assembly GCA_004024845.1). Classification (NCBI taxonomy): domain Eukaryota; kingdom Metazoa; phylum Chordata; class Mammalia; order Chiroptera; family Phyllostomidae; genus Tonatia; species Tonatia bakeri. The sequence continues at coordinate 59,308 of PVIA01001543.1, read as the reverse complement.
GGTTAACTGCCCTGCCTGGCATGAATTAGAAGCTAGGTTCTAAGCATTCACGGTGTGACTGTGAGATGGGAAAATATGGTAGAGAATTTGCCACATGGGTGCATATGGCCTGAAAGTCAAGAGAGCCATCCCTGGCATAATTAAGGGTTAGGGTCCAAACTTTGGAATCATCCAGGATTGTTGGCTCTACTGGGCCACAGCCAGTATGGGCAGAGCTTTGCAAGAGGTCCAGTCCTTTTCTGAAAAGACAGCTCACGGGGGCTCAGTCATGGATAAGTTATTACCCCTCTAGCACATAAGAAACTATTATATGAGACTATCCAACAAACTCTATAAAAGACTTTCAAGTTCTTCTTGGCTGAAACCGAGATTATGCAGGCAGAGAATAAAGAGAAGCACTACCCAAAGAGAAAACGATTGAGACTTCTCAAAACTGATTAAAAATTTGAATCTTCCAAATGAAGATGCACAATGTACTGCATCCCAAGCCAGCTAAATAAACACAAGTCTGTATCTCAAGATTTAATTGTAGAATTGCAGAACATTACACAAAAAAATAAATCTGAAGATCCAGACAGACAACCAGGAAAGGAGTCAAAGTGAGGCGGAGAGCACACTTCTGCGGTAACCAGCCTGCACAGATGCACCCAGCAACCTTCCTCTTCCCTGTAAGTGCTCGTTGCTTCTTATATCGAGGGCTGCAGCTTCCTGTGGCTGTGCTTAGAATGCTCTGACCAATAGAATGCAACAGAAGTGGCACCTGAAACTTCAGATGCCTTCAGAGGACTGGTAAATTAAACTTCCTCCTTCTTGCGACTCTGGCTATGGGTCACCATCCTTCAAATCTCATAAAATCTTTCAAAATCTCAACCACCATGTTAGGAGAAGCTGAATCCACATACAGCAGCCACATAAATGAGAACTTGAAGGGCAACAATTAACAGCCCCAGGTATGATTCCACCCATTTCAAGTATCAACTAATAGCAATGTGAGTAGTCATCTTCAATGTTCTATTTAATTTGGGCCAATGTAATTACAGCCCCAGGCAACAGCAAAAGGACAGACCACTGATACCAGTCAACTTACAGAGAATCATGAGAAACAATAAAATAGCTCATTTTTAATCCACTAAATTTAAACTTTAAATTGGTAATTAAAACATTTCTGAGTTGCAATAACAGATTCCAGAGATAATAGAAAAATATCTCTAAAATGCTGAGGAAAAAATAATACTCAACCTACAATTCTAAAACAAACTACATATCTTTCTAGAGTAAGATCAAAATGTATTTTTAGACAGGCAAATAGTAAAAGTTCACCACTTAATCTCTCAGAGAGAAACACTACAGAACACATTGGGATAAAAGAAATAATTGTAAGCAATAAATTTTATAAATATGTTGTAAGTCTAAGTAAGTACTGACATGTTAAAAAGATATGACTATAATATTAAAAATATCTCATCTGGTTAACTAATTTGCCTATTTTGGTGTTTTAAATTCATACTTAACACAACAGTAGCCCAGAGAAAATGTCCTAAAGAAGAGCCACTATATACGCAAGCATCTCCTAAACCTCACACTCACTATTTATCAGCTCCTCCTCCATCCTTCCCTCATATGGGATCCTCCCATGCCTTTACGTCTGAGAAGACACCAACCCCAACCATTAAGGGATAGAAAAAAAGACACTTTTGCGAGGAAAGCAAAGAAGGCAACCACTAAGAGAACCCTCTCCTGGCATTTACCCAGCGTAGCATTCAATGCCTACTTCTTTATCTTCATCCACTTTGTCAGAATCAAAAATTATGCCATGGGTGCGCAATGTGAATAACAATTTCTAAAATTAAAAACCAAGTTATGCCTTCTGGTCAGAAGCAAGCAACTCCCATACCCACATGAACTGCTAAGTCTCTCACCCACTTCATTCTTAACATGCAAATTTGCAATCACCTACTTAAAGTTTTCAGTAGAGAACCACATTTACAAATTGTTTTTAAAGATTTTATTTTATTTATTTTTAGAGAGGGGGAAGAGAGGGAGAGATACATCATGTGCGAGAGATACATCAATCAGTTGCCTCTCGCACTCCCCCAACTGGGGACCCAGACTGCAACCCAGGCGTGTGTCCCTGACTGGGAATTGAACCAGTGACCCTTTGGTTCACAGGCCAGCACTGAATCCACTGAGCCACACCACCCAGGGAAGAACCAAATTTAAAGAGAAGAAAAGCTCAGAGCTTCTATTTTCAATTAGTATAGAATTTAGTTATACTAGAAAGTGATTAACCATTTTAAAGAAGGCTATTAAGCATTACTTACTTTAACAGCAAATTTCTTTGATGCCATGCTTAATGATTCCAAAGTAATTACAGACCTTTAATGGAGAAAAGAAAAAAAGAAAGTTAAAATCTCTTTGTATTTGAATACTATATGGGAGAAAAAGGTTGGCTGAACAGTCAAATATCAATAGGTATTTGGAAGATGAATGTTCATTTATAACTAGTCTTAACAAAAATACTATACTGAATTAGTAATTTAAAACTGCCCATAAAGAAAAGCACAGGCCCCAGATGTATTCTATGAAATGTTTAAAGAAGAATTAATACCAATCCTTCACAAACACTTTTTTTTATCCCCACATAAGGATTTTTTTCATTGCTTTCAGATAGAGAGGGAAAGAGGATGGGAGCGAAGGAGGGAGGGAGGAAAAGAGGGAGAGACAGACATCGATGGGAGAGAGAAACATCAATTAGGTGCCTTCCCATATGCACCAGACTGGGGCTCAAACCCAGAACCTGGGTATGTGCCCTGGCTGGGAATAGAACCCATGAACCTTCAGTCCACAGGACAACACTACAAGCAACTGAGCCACACCAGCCAGGACCACAAATTCTTAAATAAACAGAAGCATAAGAACAACTTCTCAAATCCAAGGGGAGCAAGCAAGCTGAGTGGTTATGTGGTCACATCTTATAGATCAGTAGCACTTGCAGCATGGCTGACCAACTGCAGAATTCAAAGCTTTTTCTCTTTGACAAGGATGGTGATGGAACTAGAACACAGGAATTGGGAATTGCAATGAGGTCTCTTGGGCAGAATCCTACAGAAGCAGTTACAGGACACAATGAATAAAGTTGACTTTCTAATATTTCTGACAATGATAGCAAACAAAAGGAAAGACACACAGGGTGAAGAACAAATCAGAGAAGCATTCCATGTGCTTGTTGATAAGGATGGCAATAGCAATATCAGTGCAGCAGATCTCACCACGGAATGACACATCTTGGAGAGAAGTCAGTAGATGAAGATGAAGATGAAGTGATCAGGGAAACATACTGATGGCGATAGTCAAGGAAACTATAAAGAGCTTGTAGAAATGATGACAGAAAACTGAGTGTGTTAAATTTCTGGTACAAAATTGTTTATTTGCTTTTCCTTTGTTTATAACTTATCCATAAAAGGTTTCTCACTACTGTCAAAAAATATGCAAGAATAGTAATTAGGACTTCACACCGCCATGTTTTCTTTCCTTATCTTACTGTCATTGTTCTGAAACATTTCAGAAAAACTGATCAAGTAAATGTTGGATGTGGCTTACTCTAGATATACCTAAGCCCTTCTGCACATCTAAATTCAGATGGAGTTGGTCAAATGAGAAAACACCTGGGTCGTGCCCTTTTTTAAAGTAGTTTTCTTTAGGAACTGTCAGCATGTTGTTGCTGAAGTGTGGGGTTGTAAATCTGTGTGGACTGCGGACAGTCAACAATATGTACTTAAAAGTTGCACTACTGTGGAATGGGTGTATTATCCTGACACTCAAACACTATTTTTTTGTACTGCCGGCCCTGTAGCAGACACATTTTCCTTCATTGTTACTTGCTCTTTAAACTCTGTTTAGCCACAAAGAAAATCTGCTTATGGCACAATTTGCATCAAATCCATCCCAAGTTGTATATTTGTTTTCCAATAAAAAAAACTTTACCCAATTTTGTTCCCCCAAAAAGAAAAACTTCTCAAGTCATTCTTAAAAGACACTATTATCCCAACGCCATTATCAAATAGAGACATCCGAAGAAAATTAGATACCAATATCCTTTATGGAATAAAGACACAAAAATCCCCAACAAAATACTGCAAACCAAATTTAACAACATATAAAAAGTATTACACACTATGACCAAGTTGTATTTATCCCTCAAATATAAAATTTGTTTAACATTTGAAAATTAATCAATATAATACACTATATTAATAACTTAAAAAACACATGATCATCTCAAATTCAAAAATATTAACAAAATCCAGTTTTGATTTAAAAAATCCAATTCACTAGGAATAAACATCCTCGACCTGATAAACAACCTCCATAAAAAAATCCATAGCTGAAATCATACTTAATGGTGAAAAACTGAATGCTTTCCCCACTAAGATGAGTAAAAGACAGAGATGTCTGCTGTTGCCACTTCTACTCAACAGTGTTAGAGGTTCTAGCCATGGCATTATGCAAAAAAGGAAGGGAGAGAGGAAGGAAGGCAGGAAGTCAGAGAGGCTGGAAGGCAGAAATAAATAAATAAACAAATAAATAAATAAATAAAAGATATCCAGACAGGGAAAGAAGAGGTAAAACTATATATATTAACAAATAACATGCTCTAGTATATAGAAACTTCTAAAGAATAAAAAACAAATTACTAAAATAAACAAGTTTGGCAATATTGTAAGATATAAATTATTATTAAAACATCAACTAGCCCTGGCTGGTGTGGCTCAGTGGATTGAGCGCCAGCCTGTAAACCAAGGGGTCGTAGATTGGACTCCCAGTCAGGGCACATGCCTGGGTTGTGGAACAGGCTCCAGGTTGGGGGCGCATGAGAAGCAACCACACATGGCTGTTTCTCTCCGTTGCTTTCTTCCTCTCTTTCCCCTTATCTAAAAATAAATAAATAAAATCTTTTAAAAAACCAACTATATTTTTATATACTACAATGAATAATCCTAAAATGAAATTAAGAAAACAATTCTTTTTACATAAAAGAATACTTACAAAAATATTTAAAAAAGAAAAAAAGAACAAGATCTGTACACCAAAGCCATTAAATATTACTGAAATTAAAGACTTAATAGACAGGCATCCCATGTTCAAGGATTGGAAGACTAAATATTGTTAAAACACCAATACTCCCCAGATGGATCTAAAGATTCAGCACAATCTCTAGCAAAATCCCAGCTGACTTCTTTATTAAAACTCACAAACCTACCCTAAACGTCATGTGAAAATGCAAGGAATCTGGAGTATTCCAAACAATCTGGAAAAGAAGAACAAAGTTGGATGCTCCATACTTTCCCATTTGAAAACTTATTACAAGGCTACAGCAATCAAGACAGTTTAGTACTAGCATAAGAAAAAACACATAAATAAATAGAATAAAATTGACAGTCCTGAAATAGACCCTTATCATTAGAGTCAATTGATTTTTAACAAATGGTACCAGGACAACTGGCTATCCACAGGCAAAAGAATAAAGCTGGATCACTACATCACACTATATACAAAAAGTAACTAAAAATGGATGAAAGACCTAAATGTAAGGGCTAACACTATAAAACTCTTAGAAGGAAACATTCGTGTAAATTTTTGTAACTTTGCGTTAGGCAATAGTTTCTTAAGTATAATACCAAAGGCACAGTGACAGAAGAAAAAAATGGTTAAGGCAGATTTCATAAAAATTTAAAACTTCTATAGTTCAAAGGATATTACCAACAAAGTGAAAGGACAACTCACAGAATGAGAGAAAATATCTATTAAATCCTATATCTGATAATGGATTCATGTCCAGAATATACAAAGAACACTTACCACTCAAGAATAAAAAGATAAATTACCCAATTTAAAAATGGACACAGGATCAGAATAGACATTTCTCCAAAGAAGATGTACATATGGTTAGTAAGCGAAAGACAAGATGCTCAATATCATTAGTCATCAAGGAAACAAAAATCAAACCACAATTACCACTCAACATCCATCATGATGGCTAAAATCAAAAAGACAACAATAACAAGTGTTGGTAAACACTAAACTAGAACTCTCATACACAGCTCATGGGAACGTACTATGAAGTGTTGCAGTCTCTTTGAAAAAAGTTTAGCAGTTCTTTAAAAAGTTAAACATAGTTGCCATATGATCTAGCATTTCCATTCTTAGGTATATACCAAAGAAAATAAAAACATATATCCATACATGGATATATGTATGGATGGATACATATAAAAAATTTATACAGGAATGTTCACTGCAGTATTATTCAAATAGCCAAAACATGGAAACAACCCAACTGTCCATCAACTGATGAATGGATAAACTACATGTGGTTATGTACCCACAGTGGAATACTATTTGGCAATAAAAAAGAACCAAATACTTACACTCCCTTTTACTGTGCTCAGCCAGGCAACTGCCCTCTCCCACACTTGCAGAAGCCTGGAGAATTATTTTCCGAAGAAGGTAAGACACAAGGATCTCTCGTCTAGAAAACACCAGGCAAAGCATAAGGTGTGTTTGGGGAGTGGCAGGAGGGAATATCTTACTGAAAAAAGATAAATCAAGGGAATATTTATAAACTAACTGATACCTTCTCTAGCCCCTGTGCCCCTTATGACTGATTTTGTGTGTCAACTTGTCTGGGCTAAGGAATGCCCAAATAACTAGTAAAACATTTCTGGTGTGTCTGTGAGGGTGTTTTGGGGAGAGATTAGCATTTGAACTGGTAAATGTGTAGAGCAGATGGACCTTCCCAATGTGAGTGGGCACCACTGAATTCACTGACAGCCCATCAGAACAAAAAGGTGGAAGAAGGGTGAACTGCTGATATCTTTGAATTGGGACACCCATCTTCATTCTGCCCTCACACATTAGCACTCCTGGTTTTCGGGCTTTTGGACTTGGACTGAATTATACACTGGCTTCCCTGGCTCTTTCAGACAGCTAATCATGAGACTTCTTGGTCTCCATTATCACATGAGCCAACTCCCATTACACACACACACACACACACACACACACACACGTATATGGATATGTAATGGATATGCATATGGATATGTGTATGTGTGCATTAATTCTACTGGTTCTTTTTCTTGGGAGAATCTTGACTAATACACCTTCTCTACCCTGCCAAGCCTCTCCAAGTGGGAGACTAAAACCTTCCCACTCAGGGAACTGGACTAACCTAAAAGGCAGGGTTTAAGTACTGATGTCAGTTGTTCCCCAAAGGAAAGAGCCTAGGCAGATGGCTCTGGAGTGAAGCCCACACCCACAAGCTCCACATCTGCGTGCGGAACTAACTTTTCCATCTTTTTAATGTCTACTGTCAAACACAAGTAAACAATCAGGAATAACCTGCCATCTAAGGAAAGCATCTTTCATGAAAGAAGCAAAACAAAGAGGAAAAAAACTACTATTTGGTTAAAACTAAGACTATGCAAGGAAAAGAAAACTTTTTTAAAAAAGAAACTACTGTTAATATCAGGGAGACAGGAGATATTGCACCCATAAAGCAATAAATAACTTTTAAAAAAGGAACTTTTGGAAAACAACAAATTAAAACTATGATAGCTGAACTTAAAAAAAAACTTAATAGAAGAGCTGGAAGATCAAGTTCAGTAAGTCATTCAGAAACTTCAGCAAAAATAAAAAAGATGAAAAATAAGAGAGACTAAATTAAAAACTGAAGAACCAGTATAAGAGGACCAACACATGAAAATTAGGATGGAATCTGACCCATACTGGGACATATATCCCAGTAAAATTTCAGGCACTGGTGACAAAAAGAATCTTTAAAAGCTGTGGGTGGGGGTGCAGGGGATAGGAAGAGAGGGTGTTAAGACAATAGTTGGCCGCAAATCACTTACAGCACCTCTGGAGACAAGTATCTGCAAATTTCTGAAGAAAATTGTTTCCAACCTCCAACTGCACTTAAAAATGAAGCAGGGGTATTTTTAGACATGCAAGGTCTTAAAAAATTTAAGACTCAGGCACCCTTTCTCAAGAAGCATAAGATGTACTTCACCAAAATGAGGAAATTAACCAAGAAAGAGGAAGATGCAGGAAACAGGAAGGCTGAGACAGGCTCAAGACAGAGGAAATCCCAGCATCTCGTGAACGCAGATCCCTGCATGAGACCATCCCCGATGGGCTCAACCAGGAGACAAAGGTCAGTGCAAGCTACAGCAGGATACAAGGTTCCAGGAGACGTGTCTTCAAAAGTATCTGCATGCATACAGATGAATTTTAGACAACTGGTGAGAAATACGAAATTCAATTAGGAGAGTTCATGGAAAACTAAGCAACTGAATAATAACAAGGCAATTACTGATTCCAGGATAAACAAAAATTGTGCAGAAAATAAAAAAATAAAGAGTCCTTCATACACAGTTCAGTTACGACCAGCATTTAGAATCATAATCACACTGAATCTTGAGCTAAAGAATATTATGTTTAAAACAGTATCATGAAGCTTGGGGATGTGTGTATATTTGTGTAAGTATGTGGTGGGGAGTAAGTAAAGGGAACAAATGCTCCCTTTATGTTAATGGAATGTTGCAGAAGCAAGGCCTAAAGCTAATTAAAAAATAATAATAACCACCACAACAGCAATAACAGAGCAGAAATATAGTACGTAATTTAGTGATAAAACGAATTCTTAAGTGTGAAACTCTCCTGCTACCTGAAGAAAGTTGAAGAGAGCTGATATAAAGAAAAAAATGGGGTAGGAAGAATGACACAATTTATTTGCAAGCCTTGTGCATGTAACTGTCTGCCTGTTGAAATTGTATGCAAATACTTTTGGAGCAGCACTGTTCAATAGAAAAACAATGCAAGCCCACGGATGTAATTTTAAGTTTTCTAGTAGCTGCATTTGATAAAAAGATAAAGAGAAAGAGGGGAAATTATTTTTAACACTTTAATCCAAAAAAATTTAACATCATTCTAGCATGTAATCAATATAAAAATATTTACATTTTTGGTGTTTCAGCTAAGTCTTTGAAATTAGGTGTACAGTTTATATTTCCAGGACATCTCAACTTGGACCAGACACATGTCACATGCTCAACAGACACTAGTGGTTCATGGGTAACATAATGTTTTAGAATATTTGGTTTTATTGCAAGAAAAGCACTATTTCTGTGTCCCGGATTACTTATGCTACATACTTATATAATAGGGATAGTAATATCTAATTTGAAATTATGAAAGGGCTAAGTAAAATGACATATGAAGACCCCCAGTATAATCACTTATAAACACTAGGCCCTTGACAAATGTTAACAATTACTATTACCTACTCAATGATTTTTTTTGAAAATCTAGTAACATTTTATTCTAATCTAATTCTTTAAGTGGAGAAAAATATCTTTATCTAAACCCTAAATCATTTAAATTCTTCATTTCTATTTTCTGAATAATGTAATGCATATGGATTTAGAAAAAATTGTACTGATGTTCACCTAAGCAAGCCCATTTAGACACAGATGTTACTCAAAAAAACTAAATTCCTAGAATCAGCAACATGTATTTGAAAACAATTTATGAAAGTTGTCCTGAAAACTTTAGATAGATCCTTAAAATTATACTATTTGAGCCAGGTAAACATAAAATCAGTTCCCTTAAATATTTTAAATTGGGCTTAAATAACTTCTGCTAAGAATTTAGGGAGCCCCCTACTACAGGTACTTTGAGGGTACTTAAATGGTTCCGCTAAACAGAGAAAAGGAAGGGAGAGTTTTGTCAGCAAGTGCCCAATGAAAGCTGAAGCATGTGTTATATGCTTCAAATTATATACTGGTTTTCCCATATGTCCCCTTTTCCTGAAGGACACGTGGACAACAATGAAGGCTGTGGCAACGCTTTCAGACCTTATCTGCTGGTAGGTAGATCACAAGCCATATTGCAGTGAAAGTTACATTTTCAACTTACAACAAGGTTTTAGTAGACTCTTTTTTAAAATACCTTTTTTTTGCACTTTTAATTTTTATGGTGAAGCACAGCTGCATTTACTTTTTAAGAACTGGATTCTTTAAAAAGTATCATCGAAGTCCAAATTTAAACATGGAATCTGTAGGAATCTAGAACTAATATCATGTACAAAATAATGTGGTTTACAAATACAAAATAGGCTGCATGAGAAAAAGGAACCGTATAATACATTTTGCATATGTTCAATCCATTTTTAAATGACATGTGGCATTTTGCCTCTCAATGTATATATTTTTTTCATTTGTTCCTACAATGTCTGGAGCCTCAAAAAATCACAATTTTAGGACCAAAAGAGGTCTTACAACCATCTGTTCCTAGTTCTGCCATCTATTCCCCTAGTGAGAACTTGGGGGACCAGGCCAGGGTCTCACATCTGAGGACCAAGGAGGAGACAAGAGTCTTGTCAGCTCACTGAGGGCAAATGAGCACCACCTGTTACCTGCAGCACTGCCAAGGTCAATTGTTAACTGGGCCATCAGACAGATGTGCTCTTCCTCCCTCAGCCCCCTGCCAAAGCACAAGTTCCCAACACAGAGTACAACTTCAGGTGAAGCTACGTGAGTAGTGGTTCTCTCCTGCTAACCGAAGAGACAAAGTTGTGGGGGCAGGGGGATCTATAGCTAAGGACAATGTGGTTTGAATTAATTTAATTTACCACTGTGCTATGTGACATGGCACACTTCTTCATGAACAAAAAATAAAGCCTACCAAGACAAAGCCTATAACATACCTGGACAGGCAGTTGCATAGACTTTGAGCCTGCATATTTGCTGAGGTCATTTTAGGTAAAGAAGGCACATTTCCTTTGTTTCATTATAGCATTAGGCACAGGTGGTGGAAATGAACAATGTGGTGAACTGAAATCTGAAATGAAAGGAACCAATTTGCTAAGTCCCAAATATGGTAAAATCACACTAACCTATCGTGGAAAGAGTGGGTTCTCAACGGTAAAAAGCCCTCGGAGCAGTCCTGAACATTACAGGGTGGCCCAGAAATGTCTGCTGGATGAAGAAATACTCCAGACAATAGGAGAGGAGTCATTTATGCACTCCACCATTTATCTTTGCTGTTTTTAGAAAAAATTTCCAAAAATACATTAACTACTGATTTTCATAAATATGCCATATATTGAATATTTCTTTGATATTCCAGATGAAAATGATCATCCATCATCACAGTGGGCAACATACATCTTAACAACCCTCTGAACTTCTGGTTCGTACACAGGTCTGCTCCATTTCGGAGCCTGTGAGGTTGCTGTCAGTCTCTCTCCTGGGGTGCCCTTTCCCAGTTCTTCAACTTAATCACATAGGCCTAGAAACCTCAGGGACCGAGGTTTGTCAGTTTAATGGGTTGTTTTCCAAGCCTCTTTTACATAGATTTGTATGAGCTTCAGAGTGAAGGGATTGGGCCCTCTGTCTTAGAAAATAAAATCATTGTTCTATTTGCTTAGAAAATAAAACCATTGATTTACTTCAGGATTAGAATTTCTTTAACAATGAAATCACTGGGCCCTAGTACCATGGAAAGTGCCCTCTGGATCTGGGCCTCAGCATTTAATTCTTTCTTTCTCATTAAAACCATGCTGTAAGGTTGACCGTTAAGATCTTCTCCATTTCTATACCTCTCTGACCCAAACTCCAACAGCAGTTTAAGAAACAAATAATGCTAGTATACAAATTCTTCCAGAAAGGAGAGTAAGAGGAAAAACCCTCTCTCAATGCATTTTTGAAGCCGTTAGCAAAACCAGACAAGGGCAGTATAAGAAAAGAAAATCACAGCCAATTCTACACGTGAACACAGAGGCGAGAATGCTAAACCAAGAGAAGTAATCTGAAGCCAGCAACACACACAAAAATACACCAGAAACAAGTGAGCGCTATCTGAAGAGCGCAAAGTTGGTTTAACAATGGAAAAATCATATTAAAAAATTGAATTAGAAAAACAGCACATGATCATTTTAATAGAGGTGGATAAAAATAAAAATAAATTAGAAATGTGAGAATAGAAAGATATTTCTTAATCTAAATAAAGCAGCTACCAAAAATGTAGCAAATATGCACGATGGTGAAACTTAAAACCAATTTCTTTGAAACAGGTAGAAAATGTAGACATTAAAATATCATCCCACACACGTAAAATATTTAGGAATTAGTTTAGCAAGATATGTGCAAGAAGTCCCCAAGTTGATCTTCAAACTTAATTCTGACCACAACCTTGAATGGGGAATCTAAGGAAGAGCAAAAAGACTTCGCAAAACCACTACAATGAGATAGTAGATAAAATAATATACTGGCAGAGGGGTAGAGAAACAGGCAAAGAGACAGATTACATAGACTACAAATGAACAAATGCATTTGTGGAAATGGATGACAGAAGCAGCACTGCAGATCAGTAGAAGATGAAGAGATTATTTACTCAATAAGCTGTGGTCCAACAAGTGCTTATCCACTTGGAAAAAAATAAAATTGGATCACTATTTTATACAATACAAAAATCAATTACAGATGGGCTAAATAGAAACTCAAACGTAGAAAACTAGAATCTTTGCAAAAATATTTTCATGAATTCAGAGTAAGGAAGAAGTTTGGCTTTTTAAAAAAATATTTTATTTATCCATTTCTAGACAGAAGAGAAGGGAGGGAGAAAGAGAGGGACAGAAACATCAGTGTGTGGTTGCCTCTGGAGTATCCCCACTGGGGACCTGGCCTGCGACCCAGGCCTGTGCCCTGACTGGGAATGGTACTGGCAACTCTTCGGTTCGAAGTCTGGTGCTCAGTTCACTGTGCCACACCAGCCAGGACAGGAAGAAGTTTTTTAACTAGATTTAAAAAAAACCAACAACAACTTCAAACCACAAAGAGAAAGAATGGTAGATCCAGCTATATGGAAATTAAGACTTCTCTACAGACAGGAAGGAAATATTTGCAGTCCAAATATCCAACAAAGGATATACAAACTAGATCATATAAAGAACTCTCAAAACTCAGCAATCCAGTCAGAAAATGGGCAAAAAAAAAGAACAGATATCCCACCAAACAGGCCATACAGATGGTAAATTCAACAAACATATGAAAAGACAGATATTCAACATCATTTGCTATCAAGGAAATGCAAAATAAGACCACAATGAGCTACCAATAAACCCCTACCAGAATGGCAAATAAAGACTAATGATAACACCACATGGTGAGGATGCAGAGAAAATGATTTTCTCATGCGTTGCTGGTGGGACTATAAAAGTGGTACAGTCACTCTGGAAAGAGACTGGCAGTTTCCTATAAAACTACACATGTACTTACCATATGACCCAAAAATTTCACTCCTAGGAATTTATCCTAAAGAAACAAGAACCTAGGCTCACATAAAAATCTATTCACAAATGTTCATAACAATGTTACTGAGAATAGCCAAAAACTAGAAACAATCCAGATGTCTTTTCATGAGTGAAGAGTTTTAAACAGACTGTGGTATATCTACACCATGGGATATTACTCAGCAAAAAAATAGAATAACACATGCAACAACTTGAATGGATCTCAAGAAAATTATACAGAATGAAAAGAAGACAAATGGAAAAGGTTATATAATGTATGATTGCATTTACATAATATTCTTAAAAAAACTAAATCACAGAAGTGAAGAACAGATTAGTGGTTGCCAGGGATCAGAGATGGAGGAGGGTATGTGGCTATAAGAGGGCACAGGAAGGAAACTGTGGTGACGGAATTCTATACTGTGACTGTGGTGTTGGTTACATGAATAGACACGCATGATAAAACTGCACAGAACTAAATGAATATATGTAAAACTGGTTAAACATAGTAAGCTCTCCGGATTGTACCAATGTCAATTTTCTGGTTTTACTGTTTGCACTACAGTTATGCAAGATGTCACTATTGGAGAAAATTGAAACTGAGTAAGGCTACACAGGATTTTCCTTTTTTGCCAACTTCCTGTGAATCTATATTATTTCAAAAAAGCTTCAAGATATAAAATTCTGTTCATCAAAATACACAGAAAGAAATGGGAAGGGAGCCACAAACTGGGAGAACATATTTATAAGATATATAACCAGATATGGATGAGTATGCAAAATAAAACAATCCAACAGAAAAACAGGCAAAGACAGGCAAAAACAGGCCCAGAGCAAGGTACCTCTGCCTCCCAGTCAGGCCTCTGGCAAGGTGTTGAGGGGTAATTTACTGATCCCTATTATGATATATGCCTTGACAACCACTGTGCTACCTCCAACCACTAGTCTCTTACCTCCTTTGGGGAGGAGAGGGGCAGGTCCGCCACCATTCTTTTATAAAAGCTGGGAAGCATGAAGTCTAAATACAGAAAGATCGTTTACCAGGGAATCTGGAGGACAACACACTCTGCTTTCTTCTCTTACTGCATGCACACAGCTGTCATCTGACAGAGAACAGATGACAATGACAGACTGCCCCACAGGAAGACAAAATCATCTGCTAGGAGGCCCCAGACCCCAAAGATCTGGTTATCTTACAGGTTCTTCCACAACCATATCCTCTTAAAGTACCTCCTGTCTCCACAAGGGTGGAGAAGGGCATCATTCACTCTGGAGATTCATGGGTAGCTCCAGGAAACAAGGTGGCTTCTGGGGATTTTTCCATCCCCAAAACCATCACTATAGGTACTGAAGCAGGATCTCCTACTCAAAACTCCTCACTGGGGTCACCCCAATACCACAGGCCCTTGGTCAGCCCCTGCCCATGCCTCCATCTCACAGCTCAGGCAACCTCACAGCTTCAATGGCTCCACACTGCCAAGCTTTGGTACGTGTTCTTGAATATGCCGGTCCAGCTCACCCCACCTTCACCCAGACATGCTGTACTACAAGATATCCTCTCTCCTAAGGCAAGTTATCCTCTAAACCCAACTCAGAAGCCACCTTGTTTCCTGGAGCTACCCATGAATCTCCAGAGTGAATGATGCCCTTCTCCAAGCCACACCTGCATCTTACACCACCTCTACTCTCACACTTAGTTCACCAAATTACAGATAACTGGGTCTTCTATCTCTGTCCCCTAAGGGGAGCTTAAGCTTCCTGAGGTCCATTCTTGTCCTCTCTGATACATGCTACGTGGCACAGGTCTGCATCAAAAGTTTGCTGACTTAATTCTGTTCCTGTTACTAAATCAGCAACTATAGACTGTGCTAATTTATTATTTTTTTAGATATATACCTATTTATCTAATGCATCTTTACTGTCCCCAAATCCCAAATTCCACATTAGGTCTTTCTAAAGGGAAGTAAAAGCACTGGACCTATTTCAATACATAAATAACACTTGAACTACATGTATCATGAAGCCAAAGTTGAGAGACTTATAGAACATACAGATATGCAAATAGAGATCAAAGTGTTTTGTACTGAAAATAATGGGCAACAGATCAGAGGTGTGGTTTCAGTTTAGGCCATAAATGTGAATTTTCAGTATGTAATTTCTTTTGACTTTAAAATACTGGCATTCTGCCCTGGGTAGTGTGGCTCAGTGGACTGAGTGCCACCCTGTGAACCAAAGGCTCACCAGTTTGATTCCCAGTCAGGGCACATGCCTGGGTTGCAGGCCAGGTCCCCAGTAGAGAGCATGCGAGGCGCAACCACACACGGATGTTTCTCTCCCTCTCTTCCTCCCTTCCCCTTTCTAAAAATAAATGAATAAAATCTTTAAAATAAAATAAAATACTGGCATTCTAACATTCATTTGCATAGACAAGATATTAGCAGCCTCTGCATTAAGGTTTAAACCTGGGAACATCCTGAGGTTTTTCTAGACTTGTTTTACTGATCACTAAAAAGTAAAATGCTCACACACACAAAAAGCTAGAATGCATCTTAAAATTTTACTTGGCTAGGCCCTTAAAGCTGCTTTCAGGAGGGAGCAGCACGCTTCCCGCCAGCGATTTAAAGGATAAAGGTTAAACAGCCTTGATTATCGGACCAGACCATTCAAGACTAAATTCAGTGGAATGTTTATTTTACTGCATGTTTTTCAAAATATCAGGACAATCTCCAAAAAGGTCAATTTTCCAAATATCTAAAAGCAAATAATTTGCATAAGCATGCCAACAAGTTAAAGTATAGTATAAATCTTACAAATACTGTCTCATTATCTATTTTTCATCCCTGGCCTGAAAAGGCCATTCTTCTACAGAGGGGACTCTGATAGCGTATGACCCCACCAAAAATACGTGTGTATGTGTGTCTTTAATAGAAAGGGAAAGATCTTAAGATCCTTAAAAAAATTAATTTTGGGAGGGAGTGGAAACAGATTAAACAATATCACAAGACTGCCCTGTCATTTAAATACAAAGCAGAGATAAATTCTAATAAAGAAAGTCAATGACCTCCTAGATTATTCTGTGGGAAAATCCAAGGCACTCTGAAATTCACATTTGTCTTCTTTTAGTACTGCTGGCTTGTGTCATCAGCCAAAACAACCACTCCAGATTAAAAAGACCAGAAAATAACTTAAGGTTTCTAATCTCTGACCCTCAAATTCTACCAAGAAAATTATTATACCGCCTCCTATCATCTTAAAAAATTTTTCATTATCTATGGGAGCAAAACCGAAAACAACAGAAGTCTAGAACTTCTGAAGGAACAACCATAAATCAAGAATGAGAAATCATTTCATTCCCTGTCCCCTTCTTTCAAATTTATCACAAAAAAAAAGTATCAAGGAAGAAATCATAAACTTTAACAAAATACCAGAGAAAATGACAAATGAGCAAAGGTCTCACTGGCGACAGCCTAGATAAAGTCTGAAAAGGCAACTTCAGTGTAAAAAAGAATCAACTTTTCCTATTATTTGTATGGTAATGTTGAAAGCCAAAGTCAGTTTATAAAAAAAGGAAAAACAAAATGACACAAGTAGGGAAGCTCCAACAATGGGAGGAGCATATTGCAAAGTGGCAAAAAAAAACTAGGACTTTTTTTTCTTTTCTGCGTCTCTAAATGTTGGTCAAATACTGAATTCCTCTACTATGATTAATTCCACACAACAGTTCTTTTAGTCACTCTACACCGTTAAGCCAGTCAGTGGACTTATCGTATGCTCTCCTCTTCCCCTGTGCCCCCCCAAAACCCCGCCCAGAGCTGTAGAGGATGCTTCACTAACACCCAATGTTTAATTTTTAATATTGGGTTGGCCAAAAAGTCCATTCATTTTTTTCCATAAAATAAAAGAAACATTTTTAATTTTCACCAATCACTTTATTGTTTTGGATATTTTGAGTATGTCAGCTATCTCCTCCTATTGGATTCCAGTGGGTAGAGGCCAGGGGTGCTGCTAAACATCTTCTGTTGCATCAGCCACACAACAGAGAGTTATTTGGCCAAAACATCAATAGTACCAACAAACTTCGGAAACCACTTTTAACACATCTGATCCGTTGCGGCACCTTCTCCATACACTGCACAAATCTTTTTTTGTGTTTCATTGCATTTTTACCTTTCTTGAAATAATAAAGCATAATATGCTGAAAGTGTTGCGTATTTTCTTCCATCTTCAATATTAAAATGGCTGTACAAAAATTCACCAATTTTGGTAAGTTTTTTTTAAAAATGCACGCTGATATGACAGCTGTCACAATACAATCTAACAAAATTGTTTTGAATGAAGTTAAAGACAACTAAGTACTTCTAGAGCAGAGCCACTGTATGGAAAAAAACTAAAACTTTTTTGGCCAAGCCAATACTTTGTCAGAAACAGACACAGGCACTACCACATGGGGCAGTCATGTCCTCAGGTCCTAGTAAAACACACATGTGTTCAAAATCTGCCCCTTCATGTGACCTCCAAAAGGCTAGTCAACTCCTGCAAGTCTTTTTTGTTTGGTTTTCAATCCATGATGATTATGAGTGTCTATCCCAAGGGTCCCATGAGGATTATGTGAGATCAGATATGTAATATTTGGCCCAGTGCTGTTGGCTCAGTGAGTGCTCAGTCTCTGTAAACCATAATCATTAGAAATGTGGAGGGCACAAGACAAGATACCGTCAGTCCCAGTCCTACTCTGATAAGCACTGTTTCCAGCCACCTTCACCATAAGAAAAAAAGGTCTGATAATCACTAATGCAATCATCTTAAAATCTAATCATTTCAATGCAAAAACTATAGAAGTGTTGACTGCCGTGTGTGGAGTAGTGAAGGGTCACCACAAGGGGGAAGCAGAAGGGAATTGGGAAGGAGGATGTTGTAACTGTCCTGCATCCTGATTGAGATGGTGGTCACGTGACCAATACATTGGTCAAAACTCATGAAATTTACACCTAAGAGTAACTTCTACTACATGCTAAGTAAAAATATTTCTAAAACTGCAAAACAAAAAAATCCAATCTTTTATATCTTGAAAATAAATAAAAATAATGACCAAAATAAACTTTTAAATGCCCAAGTGACTATAACCATAATATCTATATATTATCCTATGACTAATATAAGGCATATCCAATTTTAGTTACTAGCTCTGATTTATTCAAGCACAAAATGTCAATACCATAATAAACATGAGGCACTGCTTTGCTAAAATAGAAGCAAAAAAACTTTGGAAATGTACCTACATCAACATTAGATATGAGTAGTACTCTCCATTTATGGACAAGAGGGAGTTTTATAACATTTCAGGATTGACCTCATAGATCTCGACTGTACTGTTTAATGAGTAGGTTACTTAACGTGCGTGAGTTACTATTCTCAATCCCTAAAAAGTAATATATAAATAGTAGACTTTAAAGATTTAATAAAACTTAAAATAACTAGACATGTACACATCAAGAGAGACAATCCACTAAAAAGTCAGTGCATACATTTTGTATTTTTAAAAAGCTATGACATGTTTTACTCAGAAAACAATTCATAAACTGCACAATGGCAAAAGTAAAGTCCCAATACAAACACATTTTATCCCTGTCACCTCCTGGTTTCACTGTATGTAGAAGGTCTGGCCACTAAGTAATGAGCCTTTTTTTTTTTCCTAAGTCAAATAAACTAGAGAAAAACACAGCAATGTGAAATGAACACTGTGAAAATAAAAACAACCCAAATGCCCTTCCACTGGTGAAGGTAAAATAAGTCACTTTATTTCCATGCAGTGAAATACTGCTGGGTGATTAAAAAGTAACTATTGATACTTACAAAATCAAAGATGGTTCTCAATTACAAGCGAGAGAGGCTCCTCCACTACCACCCATACCTCTCCGCAAAAAAAATCCAGCTCCTACAGTAAGATTCCATCATATAAAATCCTAGGAAATGTAAACTTATCTAGAGTGACAGAAATCAGATTAGTGGTTGGCTAAAGGACAGTGGTTAAGGGATTACAAAGGGCAAGAGGAAACTTTTGGTGGTGATAGGTAAATTATTTTGACTGTGCTGATAGTTTTCACTGGGGTATACATCTAAAACACTTTAAATATGTGCAGTTTATTGTGTGACAATTATACCTCAATAAAGTTGTTTAAAAGAAAAAGACCATTAAAAAAGTACATCTTTGTTCTGGCTGGTGTGGCTTAGGGGACTGAGTGCCAGCCTGCAAAATGAAAGGTCGCCTGTTCCATTCCCAATCATGGCACGTGCCTGGGTTGCAGGCCAGGTCCCTAGTTGGAGGCCTGCAAGAGGCAACCAATCGATGTATCCCTTGCATATAGATGTTTCTTTCCTTTTTGCCCTCCCTTCCCCTCTCTCTAAAAGTAAATAAATAAAATCTGAAGAAAAAAAAAAAAGCATCTTCTTGGCCTAGGACACATATACCTCAGAGATAATGCAGGTCAGATTCCAGACCACCAGAACAAGCACAAATTGCAATAAAGCAAGTCATAGTCATTTTGCTGGTAGAAAATTTTGTCTTCCATTTGTAAAAAAGCAACAGTAGGAAGACCAATAACATGAACCTCAATAAAACAAGGTGTGCCTGTATATGAAAAACAGAAGCAAGAACATCGCACTTATGAAATGCTGTCCTTCCTCATATTCACAGGATATAAGTATTCACTACGTTGTGCACCACTCATATAAAGCTAAATAAAAAACAAAAGGGTCTGCATTTTTCTTTTCCCAATTAATAGATGGAGGAAGAAACAGAAAGGCTGGATAACTTGCTTAGCACATAGACTAAATAAATGCAAGTTAACTGGTTACCGGGAAGCTGATTCACACCATACTCCCAGTCCAATTCTCTTAACTGCCTTCAAATTCAACATATAACAATATGGAAAATGTAAAAGTCCTTTGAAGTCTCTCTAATACCTTACTGATTCCTTAACTCCATTCATAGGTCTCAACCTCTGCTGATAGTGGGCTGGAGTTTGTTTATTTTTTTTAGAGCTCCCCAGGTGATTTTCATGAGTAGCAATATTAAGAACTCCAAGATAAGTCAGATTCATATTTCTCATTAAAGGAACACAGAAGAAAGCAAGGTGCCACCAAAAGCTTTGGTTAAATTAACCATGACCCAAGGCTTTCCAAATCAATACTGAACCATTGAACACATGCAGGCTTTTGAGTTCAACATTCAATAAATTAAAAGTAAACATATAAACATAGGTGTTGTCATAACAGAAGTTACAAAACAATAAACCAGACTAACAAATTTTCTTCAACTTTTTAGAATGCTAAATTGGCATCTTGACATCAAAATGATGAACTAAGCACTGAAAAAACGTGCCATATGTCCACTGCATTTAAAATACGGAATTAACTAACAATATATTGCGAACTGTTTAAGCAGCACAAATTGAAAAGAGACCATCATTATCTTTAGTCAGTGCCCTGAATGAATGCCCACTACTCTTCAGAATGCACTTCTTCAGGAAGATTCTGACTCAATGGTTCTTAGGATGGGGTCTAAGACTGCATTTCTAACAAGTACCCAACTGACAGCGATACTGCTGCTAGGTAGACCACTTTTAGAGCAGCACGGTTAGTTATGTAGAGCATAACTAACTACAATTATGGTTATGCATAGGTTCCAGGATATGAGTGTCAAAAGGAAAAACAAGTGGCAGGTTGTGGGGGAAAGTAGAAGCAGCAAGTGCATACTTAAATACCTGCATAGTCTAGCAGTGCTAAGCACCACAGAATACAGACATACCTCATTTTATTGCACTTGGCTTAATTGCGCGTCACAGATACTGCGTTTGTTTGTTTTTTGTTTGTTTTTGTTTTGTTTTGTTTTACAACTAGACGGCAAAACCCTCCACCAGCAAAATTACAACTTGTTTTTTTCCCCCCTAACGACCTACGTTATTATAGTGGTCTGCAGCCAAACCCGCAACATATCTGAGATATACCTGTACTATTACTTGCCCCAACCTAGTAGTTGTCAAGGTTGATAGAACGTAAATTCCATGAAAGAAAGTGTTTTTTTTTTCAATTTACTACAGCATTCTTATAGCCTACAACACATTTGGTACTCAATAAATGTAATTGAATAAATGAATGAATACATACAAACACAACCTGTATTTACGTCGCAACCCAAAAAGTCTGCAAAGGGGGCTAAATATGTGCATATAGATGTTTGATACAAATAACTGACTCACTCGTTGTATTCCATTTTGTCCTTAAACAAACAAAAAAATGTTCCAGACCAATACTTCCAACTGTAAAACTTTAAAGCTCAGACTTCCCGCACCCTTATGTTTAACGTCTTTCTAGTTCTTCGAGAACAATGAAGAGAGGTGGTAGCACAGGGAGAAGGATTCAGGAAAGGCTCAAAAATCAAAAGGGAAAACAAACAAACACGGGGAAAGACGGGCAAACAATTCGGTCCAAGTGAAGGAACATCTTAGGCTGTCAGGATTTCCACGTTCTTACCTATGATGGTGGCAGGGTTTGGGTTCGGGCTTTTATTTGTTTTGTTAGTGTCCAGGGTCACTGGTGTATCTAGTTGTGGAAACTCAGAGTAAATCACCCATCAAAAGCTTTGGAAATTCATACTTCAGCCTCACTTTGCCCTTCCCAGCGTCTCTCCGCGCGCTGGGAATCGCTGCCGCGCTCAAACAAAACGTCACTTGGACGTCGCCTCTCAAGGCTTGAAGCCAGCTTGAAGCTACAACCAAAACTTAAGATGGCGACAAAACACTAGTCAAGGAGCCTGAATATCGCGACAAATCTGCCCAAAAGAAAAATGGCCTCTGCCCACGATCTTCCGTCTCCTATAAAGGGACCAAAATAACAATGGCAGCAAAGGGGGGCTATTCAGAGACTGTGAACCCAGTAAACACGATTGGCAGGTGATGAATCACGGTTACCTACAGTATTTAACAGCAGAGATAATTGAAACAAAAATAGAAAGCAACATTTCTACAGTAGAGTGTTTCTTGACACTGGATGTACAAGGATGTAAACATTCCTCGATTGGGAAAATTACAGACAAGATAGGTTTGAAAATAAAGGTGGCTTTTACAATGTCGGATAAACTTTAAAATAGCCAGAAACATAATTTCCTCAATAATTCCTTAGAATGGCAGAGGAGATAAAAGTTTTGTCCTCCAGCGAAACAGCAAAACTTCAGATAAGGAGCGAGGGTAGAAGTGGCTGTAGTTCGACCACTCGCACTGCGCATGCCCGCTTTCCAACCCAATCCGGAGTGGAGGTGTGAGACCTTTACTCCTGGTTTTCACGTCAGCCACAAAAGGAGGTGAATTGGCGCTGAGTGACAGAATCAGGAGCTTTATGATTGGTCAGATCTGAGAGACCTGAGACGCTGAAAACCTTTGGTTACTTTTTCATTAGGTAAGTGCTTCTAAAACACGTACCATAAAGAATATAATGTGTCAATCTCATGTGTTATTTAAATTTTTCAATTTCAACAATTTACTGAGATTGATGCTGAATAAACCGCGCCCTCGGAGAGTTACGCTAAAAAACCCGTCCTCTATTCCTTCCGGCCAAGGCCACGGCTTTCCCTGCCGCCGAGAACTTCTCTAAAACCCGGAGAGCGGAACTTAGAGTGGGACCCGCGACAATCGCGGTACTACGCAAGCTCCGTCTCCGAGAACCAGTGAGGGGTGCATGGATGCGTGAAGCTCGGCCGCTGAGGCCCACTGGTGGCGGCGGCCTAGGGAAGCGCGGCGTCTGGTGGGCAGGTGAGAGCGCTGGAATCTCAAGTGGAAAGGCCAGCTTACTACCTGACCGAAGAGAAGTGACTTCTAGGTGCCCCTCCTCCCCCTTCCCGGAAAGGTCACGGGTGTCCTCGCCGAGGACATTTGGGGGCGGAGATAAGAAAGCTGGCTCCTTTGAAAGCTAAAGACCTACCTTTTAAAAAGCTGTAGGCAGGCCCTGGTGGGGTGGCCTAATTGGTTGGAGGGTGTCCGGTGTAACACAAAGGTTTAGGTCAGATCACGGGTCAGGGCAAATGCCTAGGTTGTGGTTCCTTCCGCCGTCGGGCGCCTGCGGGAGGCAACCTGTCCATGCTCCTCTCTCTCTCTCAAGTCCATAAACAAACTCACTCTCCAGTGAGGATTAAAAAAAAAAAAGCTATAGGCAGTAAATACTTGTTGGTGGCAAGAATGTGGATGCTGAGGGTGTGTTCAATATTGTGGGTAGAGGTCCAGATGTGGAGCGTCCTCACTGTCCCGTCTGCTGTGCCACACCGTGAAGTAGGTGGGAAAGGTTTCCCGAGCACCGATTGCACTTGCGCTGCCACCTTCTAGCAGACCCTGTAATTCGCCGTTCAGTCCTGTTTCTCTGGGGTGGCTCTGGCTGCCTGTGTCTGTCCGGGAGGTGGAACTGGCCATCAGAACTGTCGTACAGCCAGCGTGGTAGTGCCAACCGTGTGAAAGCAGGAGGACTCAGCGCCTTTGAGTTTACAGAGAGTGAAATCCTTTTGAAGTGTAGACCTTCTGAGGTCCTGTTCATCTTTCTTCCCAAGGAGACCATGCCTAAGGTCCTATTGCCGTTTTTCAGAAGCTCTCAGTACTCGCAGTTTCATTCACTCATTAACATTGTCAATATATCCATACTACACATAGACTACCAAGTTTTGCCATGTATAATGTGTACTGTTTTGCCCAAATTTTTGAGGGAAAAATAAGGACGTGCATTATACGTGGGTAGTACCTGAAATACCTTGTATGTGTTCTTGTGTTTTGTAATTATTTGTTACATAAAATTTCATGTACTATAATATGTTCAAAAATAAATGCTAAAATTCCTTTATAATATAAAAAAACATGCATCTAAGTATAAATAAATAAATAAATAAATAAATAATTGAATTAAAAAATTAAGACAACAGTTTTTTTTCCCCGAAAGTATGGGCCAAAAATGTGGGTGTGCATTAAACCTGGGACCACATTATACAGGGCAAAATACAGATATTTAATATATATATTATATAATTTATATATCCTACCTATGTATACCAATATATCTCTCTCGCTGTATTGAGTTAGCCAGAAAATAACAGGCTCAGTCATGTGAGGTAATGAGGACTGGCTCTGGGGAGAAGTTACGTCAAAGAAATGCCATGTCAAGTGGCAGGACTGGCTTGATGAATATAAGGAACAGGGTAGAGTTTGCTGTATCCAGACTTCTGAATTGAATGAGTTGGTAGGTAATGCCTTTTTTTTTTTTTTTTTTTAATTCTAACCAAAGCAGGAAATACAGATTGAACAGCAATTTGGGAAGAAAAGAGGTTTATTTTACGTGAAATGAGTTTAGAGTCTTTATGGGCACAGGTCAAGGTGAATAGTAGCAGTTGGATATACTGAGTCTAAGCTGAAGAAGTAGATGCAAGAGTAATTAGTGGGTGTGTTAAAGTAGAAGCTTTGGATGTGAGTCAGACCACCCAGGAAGCAAGAACACGGGGACGATCCAGCCAAGGACAGATCTTTAATAAGGTTGAATAGGTAGATGGAAACTGAGGGGCTATTGTAAAGGAGATTGAAAAGGAATAGACAAGGGTCCAAGTACTTGAAGAGTTTCAAGAGCATATCAAAATGCCTAGAAAGATCAAATAGGGGGAGAGATTGGTGATAATCGGAGCAGTTTCCATAGAGAGTGGAATGAAAGCAGATAACTTGGGTTTGAAGATGGAAGTCCGAAGGGACTCTGGAAAAAGATACATTATTTGAAAAGAATCAGATTCTATAGTATCTGGAGGGAGACTGATAAGAGACAGCCGCTTTAGGGAATTTATTTTGGATTCTTTTCAGTGAAGAAAAATGGTCAGGTTATGCAGAGGAGGAAGATCCATCACCAGTAGGAGGTGAGGGAAAGAGGGGTCAGAGGAGTTACAATCTGAAGGCACAGTAGAAGGTGGCACTAACTGGAGCATAGTCAACAGGTCCTTCCTCTGAGACAGGGAGGAAGGGAGTTAAGATCAAGAGTGAGATGGAGAAGTTTTTACAGGTGGGTATAGGAAGGCCAGGGTACTAGTGCCCAGTAGCCACAATTTCATCTGGCTGACAGGTTGGGTATCTGCAGAAACAAAGGTGGAGAGTGAAATAGGAATTCAGAGATGATGAAGAGAGCAATAGGCTCTAGAGGGATTCAGAGCTGACCAGGGACATGGAGAGCCACCTCTGGAGCACCACAGGCCCAGTCAACTGCACATTGAATGTGGAACACTTTGGCTGTCTGCCTGATACTTCCTTCCCCACACCAACCCCAGCATCCAGTGGCAGCCGGGTATAAAAACAGCAAAAGGGGATAGAAAGATTTTCATATAACTACAAACTTTATAAACTGTAAAAACTCTATAAACAACACTTCAACCTTTCTGATAAGCCATAGGCTTCCAGTAAACTGATTTTCTCTTCCTCATTAGTTACTAATCACTCATTCTTCTCATTCTGGACTGCCAACTATTAGTAAAGCTCCCACATAAAACTCAGGATGCTTTCAGTATATTATTTATTTGTAAATGCATCAACTTCACAGTAATGGAGGATGGGGATAGCAAAGACCATAAAATACTTATGCATAACTGTGTTGACCTTCACTGCACTGTGTGACTACTTCTGACTAGGCTATGCTGTCAGCAGCCCAGCTACTGAGTGCAGGTCAAGCTGACCTTGATTGAATGTTGGAGCAGGGAATGTGGTTGGATTTTTGCTGAATGGAAACGTTAGAACTCAGGATCCATTTAGTTCATCAAGATCTTACAGTAATGTTTTGTTGTGTGTTTTTACAAGAGTGGAAAAGTTCAGCAAAACTATTATTTTAGGTGATACAGGTAGGAAAAAAGGAAACTATTGTTCTCTTTAGCATGTCAGTTGAATGGTCATAAAGACAATATGCAGTCCTTCCCAATGTATATACACACAAAGTTGCAAAAATTTGAACTGCTATATTAAAAATTGAGGATGAGGTTTTTAGCATCAACACTTGGAATTCAGGAATGAAGAATTCACAAATTCCTAAAGCAAACGGGGTCATTGTACAAGAAAAGGTATACAGCTTCAATAAACATCAGATATCACTATCACAGAGCTGGGTCAATTAATTGTTTAGCACTCTGCCACGTGTTCTTTTCATGATTAAAATACATTGAGTGGAAGTTTTTAAAAATAGTTTTTCCAAATACTTTAAGCAGAGCAGCAGGGAGGCCAAAAAAAAAAAAAAAAAAATCTGCCTAACACTATGTCCAACAGACCAGTAGATGGCGCCCAGCAAACCCAGTAGGTGAAGTGAGAACTTTTACAGAATATTTACTGCATTCAGGTTGTTGTAAACTTAATTTAGCATTGCCAATAGCAACCCTTGGTGGTTTTACTTGACGTGATGCTACATAGAAAGAGTAATCTGATAGCTATAGCCAGGCTGTTTAGGATTTTCTAGGAAGCTTACTGGTAATTGCCTTTTTGCCTTTCACCATTCTATACAATGCTATCACCCAAAAACCTTCATTTAGCTTGGAATGTAACAAGTTGTAGTAAGCCTGTCAGGCCTTAGTGGTAGAAATTGAGGAGATAGTAATCTCTGTAATACAAATTGGGGGCAGGGAAATTTGCTATTCTAGACACAGTAATGCCTTACCTTTAAAGAGTATCTGTAGTCAGAAGCATATAACTCAGTGTTTTCTTGGCTTATATTTATATGTACTCAAAAAGAATACAGTATTTTAATGGGGTGAGATGCAACAAGCTTCTCCCCATTCTGTTCATTAATCTCTTGCTATTTGTTCTGTGCTAAGAACTAAGCTAAAGAAAACTGAACTAAAACTAGCCCAGCTAATCTCAACTGTTAGTAGATCCCAGATGTGGTGTTTGGAGAATAATAGACTCTTTTGCCCTCTCATTTTGGACAAAGTAACATGAGATTACAGTTAACCGCTTATATACCTAAGAACCAAAAAAACGTGCCAGGCTTAATACACTGGGTAGTGGACCTCTGTGACCTCCACAAGCGTGTACCATGCACTTAGAATTTTCTTCTTGTCCATCATCATGCACTGGAAATTCTGATTAACTCTATTGCCAAAGCTAAGACACTAATTCTTAACTTTTGAAAACTGCTTAATAGAATATCAGCCAAGACCTTTAGGACTCTGCCATCTAAATCAAGTACCAAAATTAACTGACATTAATCTTGGAATCAATCATTTATTATTTCCTTGTTTCTAAAGCAGTATCGTAAAATTGCTATGAAAACAAAACAAAATAAAAAATATGAAACCTCTTGAATGATGCAAGGTATATTTTTGAAGGAAGAGTGTAAGAAAACATAATCCGTTAAGATTGCCCCTAACATTTTCTAAACTTAACCAAAGGCATTTCAGTGTATAAAATTATAAATACCTACTTTCTATTTTACTTATCTAAAATTCACTAATTTCATTTGTCTTGGTTTAATGAGTCCCAAGCCTTTTGTTTTTGTTTGTTTAATTGTTTAGGAGTGTGTTTAAAGAAGGTTCAGAAAAGATAAGGAAAGGGGAGTGACAGGTACACTATAGGAGGGTAAGAGGAGGGGAAATATCTTCTGCTGTCATTTCTGTTGCTGCTTTCTTCCCAAGAAAATCTCAGTGAACAACAAGCACTAACTTATCTTAGGGACCAACCTGAAATTGCTCATCAAATCTGATCATTTTGAGGGCATTCTTGAGAAATGCTTGTTTCAGATGCAGGGATCTCTGGTGTCCATAAAATTGTTCCATACTCCTGGAATGACTCGCTAAGTCTTTTGAGGGAAGAACCATCTCAAGACACACTTTATTTAGCTTAATTTTTCATTTCCAAATTGGATTTTCTAGTCTACCCGCTGCTCAGCACCATAAACCTTTGTGAAAGTCAGGATTTTAAAAGCTTGTCAGCTTTGATATGAAAAATGAATTGTTAAGAAATCTAGTAGGTCTTTATCATTTCCCTTGAAGCAGCATGTATTGGCTGCGAGCACAGGCTCTGGAGTGTTCACAAGAATACTTATTACCACAGCATATGTAGCAGTGAACATTGAAAAAAATAAAATTCCTATCAACCAGCGATCTGTCAAATTAGGATATCTCTGTACAATCAAAAACTGTACAGCTATTAAAAATAATAATGAAGATTAATACTCTTGGAGGGAGAAAAGATTACAAAATAGCATGTGTATTATGGTCGTATTTTTGTTAAAAACCAAGATTATAGACATGTTTAGCTTTCTTTTCCTTATTTCTATATTTTCTAACTTTAAAAAATAAGCCTGTATTATATTTATTAGAAAATGGCAGTGATGCTAATGTTTGTTTTCGGGGGGGAAAAATCCCACACAAGACTTGAAAAGAAAAAAGGAGTTAAATCAAAATCATATCCCCAAAATATATTCACAAAAGGATATGAACAAAATAAGAAACACATTATCTCACTGACTTGACTACATCAGATTTCATATTTCAAAGCTTTATTGTCTTTTTCTCAACTAACGATGAACCTTTTTAGTAAAGTCTTTTGTGTCTGGCCCTGGGAAGTTGTTTATTTAAGCAATAGAATACATGTAATGTGCTGGAAAGCTCTTAAGTAAAGGAGACAATTTAAGGTTACTAGGCCATTTTAAGAGTGCTAATTTTATCTTGCTTGGTAGAGATGGGCTGTTAGGTGTAAAAACTGTATTTATGTGGATTAAAAGTGAAGACTCTAAGAGTACTTTGTAAGTGAAAAGCCCTACCATCCTGATCCTAATCACTTTCCAAGCCTCTCTCCAGGGACAACAGAATAATTGTCAGAAAATAGTTATCTGCTCGTCAGCCAAATCAGTAGGTGAGATAGGGAGAGTGTGAGGACATGGGAGCATGTAGGTGTTGAGAAAACATTTTAGGTCATTAATCATTAAATCAGCCCACCTCACATATTAACCAGGAAGTGCTGTTACTGGCCCTCAGTGATACTTGGCAAATAATGAGTTTTCAACCAAAACAGATGTTGATTCCCAGGCTTAACTAGACCTAAATCTAGAAAAAGATGTATAGCTCCTTAAGTTATTCTAATAAATAAGGAGAGTAGACTGTTAAACACAGTATAAATAAAATGGAGTGCCTCCTTTGTCCTTCACCCATGAATGACCCAAAGTTTCATTTTGCACGCAGGGAACTAATTGGAGGTAGCTAAGCTGGGACTATTCTCCAGGAAGGTTCACATTACCATGATTTACATGGAAAGAATAGTACCACACTTTTTCAGACATTGATTGCTATACAAATTGTAGTTTAATTTGTTCTGAATTTTAGTTATTGAGTTATTCCAACTTTACTGTTACAACCTTTCATCCAAACAACTCTCTTTTCTATAAGCTGTTTCCTAAAAGTTTATAATTCTGGAAAAAGCTGACTAATATCAAGTTATAATAGTGATCATGGAGAAGTAATTGGCAAATAGCAGAAATGCTACTTGTTAAAAGTGCTGTAACTCGATAACCTCATGTTGAGAGTGACAAGATGTTAAAAGTCACCCAAAGTGTTGAGGAGACTAGACATGAATGGCAATATCTTCTAAACCTTAAATTTGAGGTACTTTGTGGACAAAAATGTCACATGTCAGTCAACACAAGCTAGTTGACATAGGTGCAGCCCTGTCCCTCCTTTCCTGTAGGAAGTAACCCTTAAAATTCTTCTCCCTTCATTACTCCAAGTCAGCCAGTGCCACCCTCAATTGGTTTATTTATCTTCCAATCTCAGGTGCTCCAAAGGCTTATTTATAGTGGGCTTCAAGGAAATTTAATCATGATACGTTTATTTGTGATTGACCAAAGATAGAACATGAGCATGTCAGTAAAACATATGGTCTCTAAAGGTTGCACAAAGTGTGAAGAATACCAAAGCACTTTAGAAAAGGAAAAGGTCATAAAATATTTTTGGTTAAAAAGTAAGCCATCTGGTAGTTTAAGTTTAGCCACAAAGTACTTATAAATTTGGACCTCGGGGAGAAATGATTTCTAATGCGAGGAATAATATATGTACCTAGACATTAACTCCTAAGTTTCTATTTATTTTTAACATATATGCACAGAACACAAAGACAGTTCAAGTATTTAGCTCATTAGTACTATATTTTGATCTTGACAAGAGGGAAGGAATAATTAAAAATTGTGTTCAGATATTTTTCTAATGACTTTCATACAAAACTACCATAGGAGATTTCATGATACTGAAACTCATTCATGCAGTTGAACCTAATTCTTAATATATCCCACAGATAATGAAGCAGTCCTTATTGTTCTGTGCTCAGAAAAGAACTTGGAAAGTGGTTCCCTTCATATCAAAACAAGTCTATAAACTAATCACTAAAGCCTAATGAGTGTCCCTGAAATAAAAAAGTATAAGGAGTCTTTGGAGTTTATCTAGACTCAAGTTCCCAAACCTGACAGATCATTAGAGACAAACTTCCTGGCCTCATTCCACACTTTCCAAAAGAAAGACAGACAGGGGTTACAAATCTGTTTTCAATACTAACTAACTTTGTAACTCCAAGCAAGCTACTAACCCTAATTTCTTCATGTAAACTGGTTTAACAGTAACCCCCATAGGGTAGAGTTATCAGTAATAAGGGTTTGCAGTCTAAAATGCAGTGGTTCCATACATAATTATGGAAATGGCATGAATTCGTCCTACTTCATAGAGTTCAAACCATAATTTCTGGCTACAGTTGGAATCCATGCATAACTGTCCCAATCTCAATTAAAACACCATCACTTATATCCTGTCACAATGCAGAATCTAAATTCTTATTGCATATTTAAGGAAATTATATTTTTAAAAGTTATATCCATTCATGAATGATTTTCTCTCAAGATTTATAAAGCTTTCCCAGCAGGTAATGGTACTCCTTTACAATTGTTGACTGAAAGTTTAATAATGCTTTATAGGTTTCCCATGCCTAACTTTCTGCTCTATCTTTAGGTCTATATCATACCCCAAAAGTTAATTAACATTGCAGTACATCATAACTAAACACATTTAAAAGTCAGCTTTGGTTAGAGTGTGGTACTCTGATTGTGGTGCTTTATAGACATGATTTGATAGATTGTTTAGTTTTTTTCTCTGTTAACCTTTTCTTAGGTGCACTGATGCTGAAGTACTATGAGCTTTCAGAACTTCTGGAAAGACTACAAAGTTTTGGTTATTATGGTACCTTTAATTGGGTTCATACACTTGGGGTGGCACAGAATCAAAAGTAGCCCTCTTTTGCAAATACCTAACAAGGACAGCATTCCTGGGCCAGATAGTCTGCCACTTGCAAGTCCTCAGAAAGACCACATCCAGGAAAAATAACAGGGTTGCATACTGCAGGTAAGTTTGACTTAATCTGTAACCAGATGGTATGTTCCAACCAAACGGTATGTTCCAGCAATGGGAAACATTATTTTTTAAAAAGTATTGATTTCTGGGAAAAAAAAAAAACAAAACTAAATTGGTGAGTTACCTATTGATTTTATTATCTATGGGCAAAATATTCTATAGTTGCTTCTAGAAAGTCTTGTTCTACATAAACCTTTGACACTTGCCTGGCAGGCTCATTTAGACAAAAAGAGAAAGGCCAATCAGTCCATTACTTCTCCTGTCCTTTCCACTAGCAGTGTCACCAGGATCATGTGTCTAAAGGAGCAGTTGTCTGCTTATCATAAATCTATTCTAGAACGTGCAAATCTGTAACTCACAAAAGTTTATTTTCTTTCTTACTCTGTTTTTTCCAAGACAAAACTAATTGTATTCATTCCTTAGTATTTAGTATTTCAGCTTCAAAATAATTTGTTACTTTTAAGATTTCTTTCAATGATTTCTTTCACTTTCAATGATTTCTTTCTCACTCTATAAAGATATTAGTATCTAAAATGTGTGATTACTAGTCTTACTACCACAGGACTGTTGTAGGCACTAACTTCATTCTACTGAAATTCTACAGTACATTTCACCGTTATATATTAAATTTTTTTTTACAAGAGAAATCATTTTATTGGTCACAGTTTCTGTTGTGATTTGTGGTTTGCAGGTGCCATAATGTGCAAATTAATGTATGGAAGTCACTTCACTAAGGTTTTATTTAAATGTATTCACAGATTTTGCAGAATCTAAGATAACCATTGAAATAATATTTAAGTACCTTAGCTGTTCCTGTCATAAGATGGATAGAATTTTTTTTCCTCCTCATGAACTTAAAAAAAAAAAAAGATGACCATAACTTTATTATCACAGGGAGAAAGCTGGCCATCTTTGTCTTTATTTGGGCCCAGTTGCCATGGTTTAGCAGCTTTAAGTTTATTGAGAGGTGTGGTAAACAAATTAACACTCCACATTTGCATTTCCTCATTCTCCTCACCTCTCTGTACATCTCAAGTCATCTGTGCTCAGAACCTCAGTGAGTTTTGTCTGTGCTCAGTACTGTCCAAGTGTTCGGCACAGCTAGCATATCCCTGAAAATAATAATCGGCTGAACCTTCACCTTCAAAGCACCAAACCTCAACAGATAAGGTGCATGACTTGAGATTTTTATTCTTTCCACACGTTGTTAAAGTGTCTGGATTTTATGCCTGAGTTACGCTATTTACAGCCTGTTAAGGAAAATAGTACAAGTGCTAGTGCACTTGGTCTATGATAACATTTTATGGCATTTAGACTCTTAGAGAATGAACTGCAAATCAGATCCTATTTTCTCTGTCATCTAGCACATTTTCTGGATTTTGATTGTCACTAACCAAAATTTTGGGGAGCAGTAGTTGTAGGAAATCAAAACCGAAAATCATTGATTGATAGTGTAAAACTACAGAAAATGAGCTCTAACTGTAGACAGATATTTAAAACATGGTGTGTTGTTTGATTGGATATGTTGTGCAGACTTCTGCAGCGAAACACAGACTTACCTTGGAGTCTCTGCAGTTGGAACACTAACAATTACCTGGTTTTCATAATTACCTACAAGCAGAATTTGATATAAATGTACTTCTTTTGAGACCTAAAGTTTCCACGTAAACCAAAGTTATAGAAAAAAAGGTAATACTAGGTCTTGATATAATAGAATAAAAACATTTGGGACTTTTCTTAAGACTCCAAGACCAAATTCTATTAGTTTTATAATGTAACACTTATCTTCTGAAAGCATATCATATTCAAATAACTGTGCCGTAAGCTTTCTAGCTGTGTTGTACTTTCCGAAATCATTGAATGTCTGCACTTTTTCTTGTAGGGATTTATTGAAGAATAAAGGAATGAATGTTTAGTCTAAGTTGATTTACATTTCTCATTTTCTGGAGGCTTGTGCCAGTTAATAGTTTTTTTTCTAAAGAAGGAAAAGAGCAAGCACTAAAATAAATTATTAAGCTGAAATCTGTAAAATATTTTGGAATTATTTCTCTAAAATGTTTTATTTTTATTTTCTACAGAAAGAAGCTGCTTTGAATCTGACCTTGATATTGAAAGAAGAGATGAAAAACAGCAGTTGGATTAGAAAGAACTGGCTTCTTGTAGCTGGGGTTTCTTTCATAGGTGTTCATCTCGGAACATACTTCATGCAGAGGGCTGCAAAACAGTCTGTAAAATCTCAGTCTGGAAGCCAACAAAAGAGTGTCAAAGAGTGAAGTAAAATAAATATTTGGAATTACTAATAATATTAAATATTACATGCTGATTAGCTTCGTAAACATGAAGCTATTTAATTTTGTAACCACAGTGCTGCATATTCAGATTTTCATTCCTGAAGAATACTTTCTAAAAATGTTAAAATAAATAGAAAACTATGGTTAATAAAATAAAAGCTGTCTTCACAAATTGCCACCTGAAGTAAGATGTTTCGTTTGGAAGCTAAAAAGCCATCACTGTGTAAAAGTGAACCACTGACAAGTGAGAGAGTTAGAGCCACACTGTCTGTCTTGAAAGGAGTTTTATCCTCCTGCTACGGCCCTTCGGGCAGGCTGAAGCAGCTGCACAATGGCCTGGGGGGCTCTGTACGCGTAACCTCGCAGTCGTCAGCCCTGCTCGCTAACCTCTCTGTCACCCATCCCATTTTAAAGATCCTGACGACTTCCGTGCAGAATCATGTGTCATGCTTCAGTGACTGTGGCTTGTTCACATCCATTCTTTGCTGCAATCTGATTGAAAATGTTCACAAAATAGGCTTGACACCCACCACTGTCATTAAATTAAATAAACATCTTCTGAGCCTCTGCACCAGTTACCTCAAGTCCGAGGTCTGTGGCTGTCGAATCCCAGTTAACTTTAGTAGCACTCAGATCCTCCTTTGTTTGGTACGCAGTGTGTTAACAAGTAAGCCTGCCTGTATGCTCACCAGAAAGGAAATAGAACACATCAGCACTCTGATTCTCAGAGCCTTTTTGCTTACAATTCCAGAAAACACCGAAGGCCACATCATTTTAGGCAAGAGTATAATTGTACCTCTAAAAGGTCAAAGAGTTATAGATTCTACTGTGTTGCCTGGAATACTTATTGAAATGTCGGAAGTTCAATTGATGAAGATACTGCCTTTCAAAAAATCAGATTCTTTCAAGGTGGCACTCTTTCGTGTGTCTTTATCTGGAGACCTTTCTGATACTGGAGAAGGAACTGTAGTGGTCAATTATGGTGTTTCTCTTGAAAATGCAGTTCTGGACCAGTTGCTTAACCTAGGAAGGCAGCTAGTTGATGATCATGTAGATCTTGTCATGTGCCAAAAAGTAATACACCCATCTTTGAAGCAGTTTCTCAGTACGCATCGTGTTATTGCCATAGACAGAGTTGGACTTGCTCTGATGGAACCGCTGAGTAAAATGACAGGTAAAAACACTCAGCTTTTGCTCCTTACAGTTAATAAATCACACTTTTTTGAGCAGAGATAGATATTCTTGGTGTGTGTCACTGTTAACATCTTGAAAAAATTTAGAAGCCGCCAACCTCACAGCCTATGTGAGTATCATTTCTGGCAGCAAATGTTTCTGGAAAAGATCCTATATTGTTCACTTATTAAATATTGAGTGATTATGGCTATTTTCTATGTATTTCCCAGCTCTAAAATGTATTATAGAGTCTGTTGTAGTCTAAAATTAAACCCCCAAATATCTTACAGATTTTTTAGAAGACTAACATCCTTTTAATCATAAGGCCTTTCACACTTTTCACAAAATTCTACTTGAGTTTTACAAAGCAGTTAAATCCTTCATGATTCAGAAGGCAATTTTGCAGTGAGGATACTCCCTTCTCTTCACTTTTATGTAACTCCAGCAAACAACTGCACTGCTGCCTAAGTAGTGGTTCTTAATTAAGGGTGTGTGCGTATATGTGTTCTAGCTTTAAATATCCCAAATATTTCCAGCTGAGCTCCTTGAAAACCAGGATCACCTTTTATTTTCAGAGCCTACAGCAGGCTGGTACGCAGTAGGTGCTCCAAAATGTTTGTTGAATTGACTGTAATATAATAACATGCAGAATTATAATAGGCAAAAAAATCACTGTCTCACGACCTCAGTAAATTAAAAGCAGATGTAAAGTTGATATTTACCTGTTAGAGCCAAAGAAAAATGATAAACTGAAGAGTTCCTCATTTCAGCCACTTTTTAGTATTCCTTTAACTGCATTGACAATCTGTCAGAAAGATGGTTACTTTATTCTGATTAATTGTAATTTATAAGCTACTAGATAAACCACTGTTAAAGTTCACTAATTTTTCTCTTATAAATTATCAAAAAAGGAGTACTATGTATGACAAGGATTGAATATATAACATCTCTGGGTTACTGCCCTACCTTTGTAAGATTGTCAATTACTATTAAATAATGCAAATAGTTCTTTGGAATTTCTTATTGATAGGGGTCAGACTCATATACTTAAATATTTGATGGCTTTTAATGAATCAGGTAATTTCCAATTGTGAATATTAGGTACGACAGATTACTTAGTTGATATGAAGCATTTTCCTATAAAAATATAAGTGGGCGCTGGGTTTCCAC
Source organism: Tonatia bakeri (assembly GCA_004024845.1). NCBI lineage: Eukaryota > Metazoa > Chordata > Mammalia > Chiroptera > Phyllostomidae > Tonatia > Tonatia bakeri. The sequence continues at coordinate 22,887 of PVIA01001543.1, read as the reverse complement.
ACCAGCCCACAACTGTCCTCATTTGTCGTTTATCCCATATGTAATTAGAACATAGTATTAATAGCCAGAGCTTCAGTCTTCAGTCTTGGGATAAAAGACCTTCTGAGATAGAACGTGGGAAATACACACACACACACACGTATATGTAGACTGTGGCTCAGCTGAAGTATGTTTTGAGCCTAATTCATTTTTCCAGGGTATATCTAGGTTAACATTACCTCCTTTCTTCCCCTTCAAACAAAATTCCTCTTTATCGATTTGGGCTAAATAGTCGAGTCATCCTGAAAGGGCAAATAATGGAGTTACCGAACACGGATGATGTGTGTGGAGCTTGTCGTGGCTTACAGAGCATTTTTAACATTGGGTTTATTTGTGAAGTAGACATTGTTATTTCCATTTAACGCTCACATGGGGAAGCCCACCCTGAAAAGTTAATGACATGAATGACTGATTTAATGTCCAGTGGCTGATAACCAATAAAGCCAGACCCTCTCACTATGTATTCTCTATTATGTCCACCACCTGAGATTATACAAGATGTAGGCTTTTTACTTTCCCTTAAAATGTAGGTCACTTGAGTATTCCTTTATACTCAAAGAAGTAAAATTGCACAGTGATTATTTTCTGGGTTCTCAAAATTTTTGAGCTGGAAGTGTTATTAAAAATATTATTTTAACCCCTTAGGTTTAAAATCTGAAAGAGGAAACTGGCCCAAAGGACCGCATTGTTCAGTTAGAGTTTTAATGTTAAGACTTTAAACAGTCATGTTATGACTATTACTGTTTCTTACACAAGTTTGAGGTCATTTCATACATAACTTCCACGAAGTTTTAGAAATTTTGGAAACCTAGTCATCCTAACTTCTCTATTTTCATTAGTTTGTGTTTTGTAAACTTTCACTTGTGCATAGGGTAAGCAAAATAATATATCAAAGAATAACAAAACAAAATTAGAATGTTAAATGTTTTATTTTGGCATAATTTAGGTAGCTATTTACATATAAACAGTTGCTGAGGGGGAAAATTCTATATGCTTACTATATAGAGCCCAAAACAACTATTTGGGCATTCTAATTTGTGTTTTAAGGTGAAGATAATAATGCCTTTTAAAAATAATAGCCTATGCTCTCACTTCACCCTATTCTAGGTTAGTGGGGTTCTTAGTTTTGGATCTCTGATTCATGAATGGGCTTCCAGAGTTCCTGGACTCCCAGAAAATGCATGCAAAATTTTGTGTCCTTTTTTCTAAACAGTACAAAATAGCTTCTAAAATATGTTCAAAGAAGTCAGTAAACTAACAGAACCTCTGCTTTACTTCATATCATTTTCATAGCAGAACACTACTTATTTTATAGGTTTAAGAAGCTGCATCTTGTTCTTTATCCTATATGTCATTTTAAATGATATGTTTATGGGACTTACACTGGCTGGGAAAAATATTATAATTTTAAATGACTGTATACTCCATCTTTACTCATATGCTTTGTGTTTTCTAAACTTTAAAAAATAGGAACACAGCCTATTGGTTCCCTCAGCTCAATCTCTCCTAGTAGTTATGGAAGTGCGAAAGATTTGTGCACTGCAAAATTCGGCTTCAAACATTTTTTTCACCTTATTCCTAATGAAGAAACTGTCTGCAGCTTGCTTCTTGGCAACAGAAATGACACTGTCTGGGATGAGTTGAAGGTAATGAACTTTGACTTCTATATCTAGGGGTATAGCCATTCAGAAAGATACAACTTTTTTTTTTCACATTGGTGAGCTATGCTTTTCCTGCTCCCTAACTTCCCTAGGTGGTATAGAAAGTAAAAGCAACAAAAGTGAGAAAGTGACAAGTACAACCCTACAGTCAACCTGGCATGTGTTACCATGTATTATCTCTAGTATTTACAAATCTGAACGTCCTTAACAAATGAACTTCTCTTAAGAAATTAACTTGAATGCTCTTTGATGCTAAATGTGTATGAATAATTCACTTAGATAATGAGTTCGCCAGTCATACCCATCGTCTACCTCTTACTAGGATTTGTTGTTTTCTAGGTTTTGCGTGTGCAATAGCACACGCAACTTTTATACAGGGAAAGTGAGAACCTGTGGCATTGGTCACGAGCTTGAAAATTCATGTATGCTCAAGGTTATACCCTTGATAAATATCAAAGGTCTATGTGTTTTTAATACAGCTGGGTCATAGCTATATTATCATTTCCATAGCAACTTGAAGTAAATTTTATATTAGTTATTCTGTTAACTTATTTAGACTAAAATAATTTTTTTAGTACAGGTACTAGCAAACCTTGCTTACCCAGTTATTTTTAGACCATTCATTTGTGAATCTCAATTTGCAGAGCTAAATATATATGAAAAATGATATTGATCTTGTCCATGAAAACAAACATTTGTTTAAGATATATTTCTTTAATCTCTAATCTTTATTATTCCAAAATGTATTCATCACACTACAACCTTGGAAACACAGGTTTTGTTCTTTTGCAATTAAAATCAGGTTCTTTGAGTTTACTATCTAGGTTGCCTTGAGAATATGGCTATATATTTTTTGTGTACCTGATGTCACTGTCTGATTCTGATGATTTGTTTCTCGGGCAGCTCACATGTGAGACAGCACTGCATGTTTTACAGTTAACAATCAAGGAGCCATGTGTTTTGTTGGGTGGTGGCTGTACTGAAACTCACTTGGCAGCATACATCAGACACAAGGTAGGTCTGATAGTCCTTCTCAGATTAGCTGAATTCTTAGAGTATTCATTTTATGATAAGCCAGATCATAATTCCCTAGAGACTTTAATGCCTAATTTCTCCATTGTCTAAATCAGATATTGTATTGGAAAACACTTGAGGAAAATTGAAAATATAAGGTAATATCTGTATCACAGTGATTATTATTAATCTAACCTTTTACCAAATGATCACATTCTTTGTGTTTTGTCTAAATATGTATGTTGAAATGAGTATTCTGTTAATGGGAATTGTCATATTAGAGATATCAGCTGCTGTGGTATAATAGTAATTGATATTCACAAGGAAAGTGCTGGATCATCAAGAAAAGATTTAATTTTATTTTTTAAAGCATTTCAAGTATTATATTCTATTATAATTTTTAAATTGGTATCCATTTATGATATATATTATTTCTATTAAGTAGAATCTTTTTTATTAATCCAGGAAACCATTTCCTAACAAGAGATGAATTTAATGCATTATAGTTCTACTTAGTTAATAAACACTGGTCTACTTTATTCAAAAGTAGACACAAACAGGTATATGTTTCTCAAAACATATTTGCAGATATGAGATATTTGCAGTTGATTCTTTGGTTGCTCAAGAATGTGATTAAGACTCTCTGCAGAGCTTCTGGTGGATGTCTGGGATGGAGAGAGTATAAATGTTTTCTGCAGACTTGCCCCACCTTGCTTCCTCAAATAATTTTAAATCTACGTGATGCTAAAGTCCTTTCATGAAAAGTTATCAGAATATCTATTATGAAAAACAAAATCAATGCCAATTTATGGGTGCTGAATGGGCAATAATGTGGTCTGTAAATTGGGTTGAGTAAACTAGAAAAAATTTTCTGGAGGACAAAAATACCTTGAGTAAGATTTTGAAGTAACAAGTCAGCATTGAAAATATGGAAAAAGAATATGCATTAGAGATTATCTCATCTAGTTCAAACCTCCTGGATAAGAAATTTTTTAAAAAGTGGTCATTGTTTTTAAGTAGTTAGGTAAGAATTTTTAACAAACATTCAATTATAAGTTTACTAGTATATTACTTTTTTCTATCATGACATTTCTAGGATAAACTTTTTAGAATGGTAGAACCAAAAAAACCCAGTTTAAAGTCATATTAATTTTCATTAATTTAAAGACAAAGAATATTTTTAAAACATTGATTAAAATTGCACACATTCCTAAATGGTTTTTGTCTTAATATGTATGTTCTCATTTTTAACAAATCAAACATTTTGTTGAATATAAATAAGTACTTCATTTAGACATTACTCTTCAGAAACTTCTTCTGTGTATAAAAACCTATATGAGTATTATGCCTTGTTCTTCATATATTAAGGAGGCACTACTGAGCAGTCATTCAGAATAAGTTGATTATGGGACTTATTATTCATTCATTCTGATAACATAACTGGGTATATATTTCTACTACAAAAAACTAGGTTAAGGCATTAAAGCCTGGACAGCTGACTCATATATGCCCATTAGCATTGTGTCAAACCCCTAAATAAATTGAAAGTAAATAGTAACTTTATGAATAAGGGTTTGATCAAGTACTCTATTTTTCAGAAACATTTTTATAATATTAATTGCTCTGTATATGTTTTTAATTGTTTCCTTACTCTTTAGACTCTTAATAAACCAGAAAGCATTCTCAAAGATGGTTGGTGTACTCAAACAGAACTTCAACTAATTACTGAAGCGTTTTGCAGCGCACTAGAATCTCTCACTGGCTCTTTAGAACATGATGGAGGTGAAGTTCTCACTGACATGAAGTATGGACACTTTTGGTCAGTTCAGGCAGATTCTCCCTCTGTTGTTCACTGGCCAGATTTGCTTTCAAGATGTGGCTGTGGACTCTACAGTAGCCAGGAAGAACTCGGCTGGTCTTTCTTAAGGAGTGCTCAGCGTCCTTTTGCGCCACAACCCTGCCTTCCACATGAAGCTGTGGGCTCAGCCAACAACCTGACCTTGGACTGTTTCACTGCTAAGCTTAGTGGCCTGAAGGTGGCTGTGGAGACAGCTAATTTGATTTTGGATCTTTCGTATGTCATTGAAGATAAAAACTGATATAAGAAAATAATGTGTTTACATTAAACAAGAAAACTAGTCAAGTATTAATTAAGAACAATATTGAGTGTATTTGTTCTCTCCCAAAGTCTGTTCTGCATTTTTTAATAGATAGCTCACAAAATTATAGATTTACTTATATAAGGAAAAATGTATTCTTGAATAGAAATACCATAGAATAATAAAAATGTGAAGCATTATTAAAGATACTGCAGTTATCGTTGATCTTTTACAGATACCAATGTATGTTGCTCTAAATTTTTTTGTTATTTTGACATTATTCTAAGAACATACAGAAATAAAAAAAATTCCTAATCTATCCTAATCTACACCTTATTTGTATATACTTAGTATAGATATTTTTGTTTATAAAATTTGATTCCAAAATATCACAGAGCATCCAGTGCATATTTCTCAATCAAAAGAAGTTTTCAAACTGCATATTTAGTGAAATTTCAGTGTTTTTTATCTGAGATTATATTCAGTGTTTAGGTAATTGTAGAACCTGATCTACATGCAATTGCTAGTTCTTTTCACAGTTCATTTCTGTTATTTTGAGAAAATGTGTGAATAGTAACTAAGCAGCATAGAGAAAAGAAGTGGAAAGGTTATTTCTCTAGTTCAGTCAGTGTTGCAGAAAAGAGACTAGAGCAGCTCTCAGAGTCGAAGTACAGACACTGATGTTTCACCGAGGAACATAATTTGAATTTTGTGCAAATGCAAGGTGTATTGATAAATTGAAGAAATACAGAATTCAGCTCAAGGAATCAGTGTGGAACTGTAACAGTTGCTAAATTAACCTTCAGGAAAACAGTTTGAAAATTTCTGGAATATTAAACAACCTGAGAATCAATTATCAGATGTATAGCCATGATAGTGGGAGATATAATTTTTAAGCAATTTTCTATAGTATTCTTGGAATCCAAAAGAAAATTTACCCTGAGCCAAAGAAAAAAATTACAGTACAGACTCTCAATAATGCAGTATATATCAGAAAATCAGCTATACCTCAAGCTTCATAAAATATTTCTCTAAAATTTTACTTCTTTTATTATTAGAGTCAAGTAGTAGGGCAGTGTGATAGGCAGCCTCTAAGTTGGCCCCCAGTGATCCCACCTCCTGGTTTTCAGGCCCCTCAGGTGTGGGCTGGATGTGGTGACTTCCATGAGTCTCAATTTCCCCCTTTCTGAACAGGAATGTCTTATTGCAGTTATTCATGCCTAATCCATCATTATTTATTGGGAGCATAGGACAGGTTACTTGTCTCATTAACTTCATGGGTCTTCAGATGGAGAAGAACTGTGCTCCAGGAGCTGTGCTTAAGAAAATTACACCTGAGGAACTTCACTCACCCTGATCTGATTTCAGTGATGAGATTTTGGACTTCGAACTGATGTTGCAATGCAGTAAGACATTTGGAAATCTGGGAGGGTGTGAATGTATTTTGCAGTAATTTGCATGTACTCTCTAAGATGGCTGCCAATGATCTCTCCTCCTGGTAGTCCATCTTTTGGGTGTGGGTAGGACCTAATGACTAGCTTTTAATGAGTAAACTACAGCAGAATTGATGGGGTATTACATCTGATGGTAGGTTGTAAAAAGATGGGCTTTTCTCTTGATCTCTCACTTGCACACTCTGATGGAGGCCAGCTGGCAGGTTGGGAACTGCCCTGTGGAGAGTCTCATATATGGCAAGGGACTGAGTGAGGCTTCCAGCCAACAGTCCACACGGGACTGGATTTGGAAGTAGATCGTCCCTAGTGGAGCCTCAAGGTAGAGTGTAGCCCTTGCCATTTCTGCCATATGAGAGTCCCTGAAGCAGAGGATTTAGATAACCCATAAAATAATGATCAACATTATGTCGTAATGAAAAATATGAATCAGACATTAAGTGTATCTTTTCAGTTGCTTTCCTATATAAAAAGAAAAGTAATATTAAAGATATACCAGGTCTGTCTGGAAAAAGTCCCACCATTGTTAATATAATAACGAGGATGGTTTGGATGACATCAATGTAACCTGGCAGCCAAGGAGAATGGATTGGAATGCACATGCATAAACAATGACGACTCCACTGTACTACTCAGTGGGGGTGGTAGACACCATAGAATGAGCATGTGTGCCATGTGGCCATCACATTCAAAATGACTGAGCAAGGAGAGCAGTGAATCTGCATCAGACTTTGCCTTAAACTTGAACATTCCTCTGTGTGGAAATTACTCAGATTATTCCGAAGGCCACAGCTATGGGCAGCTGGTGATTGGCAGCTTCAAAACAACATGCCTGCTCATGCATCACACCTCACGCAGAGTTTTTTGACAAAACAACAAATTATCCAGGTGTCTCAGTCCTCCTACTGCCCAGATTTGGTACCAAGTGACTTCTGGCTTTTCCCAAAACTAAAATCATCTTTGAAAGGGAAGAGATTTCAGACCAACAATGGCATTCAGGAAAATACAACAGGGCAGCTAATGATAATTGGGAAAACTGTGTGAGGTCCCAACGTACCTATTTTGAAAGAGACTGTGGCTTCATTGTCCTATGTACAATGTTTCTTGTATCTTCTTCAGTAAATGTCTCTATTTTTCATATTATGCAGCTGGATGCCTTTTGGAAAGATCTTGTGTGTCTCACTGGCTAGGTGATCAGTTCCTTGAGGTCAGGGTTCTGAATAAATCTTTTTTTAACCTCCAAACTGTTGAGTATTATGTCTGACAAACAAAAAGAGGTCAACTAACACTCCTCAAAATGAAGGGACAACACTTCAAACAAAAATGGCAGGGATAAAATAGAATGTTTATTATAAATATTTCCTCAGTGTGAATTTGTAATAGGAGATTGTCAAGTTGCTTTATATCCCTCTTAAGCCACAATTTATTAAGGTGCTGGTATTCCACTGCTTTTAGTGCACCCAAACCTACTAAATTATCTCTCCAAAAAAACCTTTGATCTACACATAGGAATAATTTTCAGGGATTGATTCTTTTGTATAAATATGACTATATTCTTAATAAAGAAGCAAATAAATTGACTTTTAATCCAAAGATACAGGCTAACATTGGATTAGGTACTTCTGAACTCAAATTTTATAGATGACTGGCAAAAATTTCCATGGATTACGGATACCATAGTTACTAATTGGAAACACTTAACTATATGAAAAAAATTATAAAGATATCAGATTTTCAAAATTGCCTTTTCCTTCAGATTAATATAGATTTATTTAGACAGCTGAACCAGGGTTTTGTAAGAGATGTTTAGTCTCCCTAACTATAACTCAAAGATTATCAGAAAGGAATAAAAGCTAATTTGATGTTTTGACAGGGCCTTCAGTGATTATGAAAGTAATTTTTATACTTGATACACTTAAATAATAACCTGCATGATTTATCCAACTACTAATATTATTGGTTTATTTTAAGTTATCCAAAGAACAGTTCAACAATTTGAGAATACAGAATATGAAAGGTCTTATAGAGGTACTTAAAATTTCTCTTATGTGAATGCCTAACTAATTTTGACTATACATACTAAATGAGTTCAAGGGTACCTATGATAATAAAAGATACTAACAATATATAACTTAAATATACTGTGGAAAATACTTCACTAATAGTTGATTTAAAATGCCTAACATACAGCCGTAGCTGGTGTGGCTCAGTGGATTGAGTAACAGCCTATAAACCAAAGGGTCACCAGTTCAATTCCCAATCAGGGCTCACGTGGCAGGCAAACACACATTGATGATTCTCTCCCTCTCTTTCTCCCTCTCTCTAAAAGTAAATAAATAAAATTAAAAAAATAAAATGTCTAATATATAAAGATACTCTTAACATATGTACAAATGGAAGAGTTAAGGAATTGAAGGTATTTATAAGACCCAATAAGTATTTTGGCTTAAAAGATTCTTTAAATTTCTGGTAGTTTCCAATTTTTTCCATGTTGCCAAAATCCTAACCTCTTTTGATTAATAAAATGCTAATCCTGTTCGACTCCTGTGGTTCAATCAATGTTAATGCAACATGTTCTGTGAGTTCCACAAAAGTATGGAGCAGCTGTCACTGACTTCATTCTCTTCTGCATTATTTCCCTTTTCCTTTTTTGTAGCTATCAGGGTTTCCCATTCTGTCTGCCAAGGAACTTCCTACTACAATATTCAGGCCCTCAGTCTTACTTTAAGTCACAAAACAGTGCCTGAGGCTTAACTTAGTTGTGGTTTTTTGTCATTTATTTCTGTCAAGTGAGCTTCTGTGAAATTATTTTCATGATTTTTCATCTCATAGTTTACCATCCAAGTTTGAATAATGACCTTCTTGAACTGTTAAGGAAGTGGTTTTTAAAATTATTTACAGCTACAGTATATTCAATAATATTGTAATAACTATGTATGGTGGTAGCTAGGTACTGGAAATATCAGGGGAATACTTTGTAAAGTATATGGTTATCTAACTGCTATGCCATGCACCTGAAACTTATACAAAATAATATTGAATGTGAACTAAGTAAAAAAAATTTAAACTATAAAAGCAATGTCTGTTTAAAAACTTTATTTACAGTATTTTCTGGTAAGAATTGTATACAACTTCAGGAAATGCAAATTTATAAAACATTTCAACATGATGGAGGTGAAATTCTCACTGACATGAAGTATGGACACTTTCGATCAGTTGAGGTAGATTCTCCCTCTGTTGTTATCTGGCCAGATTTGCTTTCAAGATGTGGCTGTGGACTATGCAATAGTCTGGAACAACTCAACTGGTATGTTGCTTTGTAATCTGTTTCTTTTACCTAATATATCATGAACATCCTAAATATGTAGAATCATTACACATTCTAAAAATTACAGCTACAGTATATTCAATAATATTGTAATAACTATGTATGGTGGTAGCTAGGTACTGGAAATATCAGGGGAACACTTTGTAAAGTATATGGTTATCTAACCACTATGCCGTGCACCTACTCCTCCACCATTTTTAATGCCTGAAGAAATTTCAGTTGTAGAGATTATACCATAATTTAGTCAATGAACTTTTATTAGTATACCCTTAGGCTGTTTCCATTTTTGTATTCATATAAACAAAAATGCAGTAAATATATATGTCCTTTTCCCATAGCCCTTGTTATTTCCTCAGTATGAAACAAGTCCAAGTGTATTTAATATGGAAAGGCTATTATACAGGTATATCATTTGTCTTCCAGAAATGTTGAATCAATATACTCCAACCCCAATGTGTGAAAGTGTTCATTTGCATGAACTTTGGCCAGCAGTAGTTATTGTCTTTGCCAAAGTAATAGCTGAAAATAGGCTTCTTTTATAATTTGCATTTTTAAAATTATTAGTAAGGTAGATGCATTTTTATACATTGTTAGCTATATACTCCTTCTTTACTCAATGCTTCTTAACAGGCTAAGTTATCACAAGTTCATCTGTCTAATATATATTTATATTTTTATATTCATTATATGCATTATTAAATATATGTACATATTAGAGAGGTGAATTTTTAAAGCAAATGCATAGTTCTTTTCATGGTTTCAATTTTCTAACTAGCTTTCCATTCCCAAGCTAAACATGGTACTTTTTTAATAGCACAGATTTGTACATTTCTATTGATTTGCATTCATAGGCATCAGTAAAACATCTAAGTAATATGATGAACTTAAAATACTAGGACTTATGGCCAAGGTGTTGGCATAGGTAGGTACACTTTGCTTTCTCACACAACCAAAAGTAAAACAACAAATTTAAAAACAAAAATTAACTACAACTGCCAGAGAATCAAACTGTATGGAAGTCTGACAACCAAAGAGTTAAAAAAGAAACTCATCCAGACAGTAGGAGGGATGGAGACAGGCAGCCAGGATGGAGAGGACACATGACAAGGCAACGGGTGGACCTGGTGGCCCCACGTCCACATGCAAATACACCAGAAGGAACAACTGGGGAGTAAGATGGACCACACAACACAGGATTCCAGTGCAGGGAAATAAAGCCTCAAAACCTCTGGAGGTAAAAACCTCGGGAGGTTGTGGCAGCAGGAGAAACTCCCAGTCTCAAAGGAGGGTCTTTTGGATGGACCCATCTACACAAAACCACCCATCCAGGAATCAGCACAAGAAGGGCCCAATTCACTTGTGGGTAGTGGGAGAAATTACTCAAAGTGGATGAGAGCCGAGTAAACAACATTGTTCCCTCTCTAACTGCTCCTCCACAGACAGCCCCATAACACAGCGACATGGGTTGCCCTGCCATGGTGAATACTTAAGGTCCCACCCCTTACTACATAAGAGGTGCCCTGAGGAAAAAATATGGCCCAAACGAAAGAATAGATTAAAGCTCCAAAAATAGAACAAAGTGATGAAGAGACAGGCAACCTATCAGATGCAGAGTTCAAAACACTGGTAATCCGGATGCTCACAGAAATAACTGATTATGGATGCAAAATAAGCAGTGAAGGCCATACAAAGTGAAATAAAAATATACAGGGAACTAACAGTAAAGGGAAGGAAAATAGGACTCAAATCAGTGATTTGAAACAGAAGGAAGAAATAAGCATTCAATCAGAATGGAATGAAGAAACAAGAATTCAAAAAGATGAAAGGAAGCTTAGAAACCTCTGGGACAACTATAAATGTTCCTACATCCAAATCACTGGACAAGAGAAAGAGCAAGAAATTGAAAACTTACTTGAAAAAATAATGAAGGAAAATTTCCCCAATCTGACAAAGGAAATAGACTTCCAGGAAGTCCAGGAAGTTCAGAGAGTTCCAAACAAGTTGGGCCCAAGGAAGCACACACCAAGACATAATTAAATTACTCAAGATTAAACATTAGGAGAGAATCTTAAAAAGCAGCAAGAGAAGAGACAGTTACCTACAAAGGAATATCCATAAGACTATCAGCTGATTTCTCAAAAGAAACCTTACAAGTAAGAAGGGGCTGGAAAGAAGTATTCCAAGTCATGAAAAGCAAGGACCTACAGCCAAGAATACTATATCCAGCAAAGCTATCATTTAGAATGGAAGGGCAGATATAGTGCTTCCCAGATAAGGTCAAGTTAGAGTTCATATCACCAAGCCCTTATATGAAATGTTAAAGGGACTTATCTAAGAAAAAGAAGAAGACCAAAAGTATGAGCAATAAAATGACAACAAATCACAACTATCAACAAATGAACCTAAAAAAGAAAAACCGACTAAACAAACAATTAGAACAGGAACAGAATCACAGAAATGTAGATCACATGGAGGGTTATCAGTGGGCAAGGGGAGAGGGGAGAATAGGGGAAAAGGTACAGGGAATAAGAAGCATAATTTGTAGGCACAAAATAGACAGGGGGCAGATAAGAATAGTATGGGAAATAGAGAAGCCAAAGAACTTATATGTATGACTCATGGGCATGAGCTAAGTTGGGGGGAAGGAGGGCGGGGAAACTGGAGAGAGGGAGGATGCAGGGCAGAGGGAGATAAAGGAGAGAAAAAAATGGAATAACTGTAATAGCATAACCAATAAAGTATACTTTAAAAAGTAATTAAAAGATTAACTATTAACCCCTGGCTTTTTACTACCATCTAACTCTTTCATAAATCATCTGTGAAATGGGATGGTGTATTAGCTTGCTAGGGCCACTATTATAACCAATTACCACAAACTTCGTGGTTTAAAACAACAGAAATTTATTTTGTCACAGCTCTGGAAGCTAGAAATCTGAAATCAAGGTGTTGACAAGACTATACAGATGCTGTGAGGGACAGTCATTCTTTGGCTCTTCTAGTTTCTGATGGCTGCTGCTATTCCTTGGTATGCTTTGGCTTTTAGATACACCTCTCCAGTCTCTCTCTCTGTCTTCACAGGGCCATCCACCCCTTGTCTCTCAAATCTCCCTCTCCTTTCTCTTATAAGGACACCAGTCATTGGATTTAGGGTCCGACCTAAATTCAGGATGATTTCATTCTAAGATTCTTAACTTAATTACATCTGCAAAGACCCTATTTTGTAACAAAATCACATTCACAGGTATGAGGCATAGGACTTAGACCTATCTTTTGTGGGAAGGAGGGCACCATTTAACTCATTACAAATGAAAAAAAAAAAAAAAACCTGCCAAGATGTAACTCCTCCTTCCCCAAAACTACAATTACACAGTAAAATATGCCCAGCTTGGACACAAGGCACTAATAGTAGATTTCACCACCAAACATTTTAAATAATTTCTCCATTTATTGTTCTTTAATTATAATCTTCTTTCCCCCTTTTTTCTTTAAGCCTCATAACTGACATTCTCTATTCTCCTTCTATAGGAATATCGATTGATGTAGATTTACTTTTTATCAGTGCATCTGATACATTTATGAGTATTGAGTAGGTGATTTCACTGAAAAGAAATTTAATGTTCCTTGACTTTAAGAAAAATGGATTGAATTTTTTTCAACAAATCATTCATATTTGTTAGTGGTACTTAAAACATTATAAAACTACTCTTTTGCATCTTTTTCTCTTATGTATGTAATTTTTGGCTGTAAGAAATGAATAAATATATGTGGTATAAATAGAAATCTATTTTATGATTACATAAACAAATTAAAAAATTCTTAGGTTACTCATCAAAATAAAGGACTTAAAAACTAATACAGAAATTTCTGTCAGTTTCTCAAGAAAAATTATCAGTTATTATTATTTATTTTACTTATGGATTTATTATAGATGAACATGTTGTTAAATTAGGTCACTCTTATTTGATGATGAAGTGAAAATTTTATCTTTACATTTATAGCATGTGAAACCAAGGTTTTTGAAACATAGATGAATACAAGTTCTTGCTTAAATCCCCTTTGGGGCTTGTTTTTTGAGCATTGTAAGAAATATCTTTATCTCCCTACTATAAATTAAATCCTGATTATGCGTGTGAATAAATCTCTCTACTCATATTTGAATCCTTTCTGGTTTATTTTCATTATAATGAATGTATTGATATAAATACTGAGACTCTTTTGGAGACACAGCTTCAATGTGTAAAACATTTGCAGTTGATTTGACTCAATGAGTCTTATTTTCTTAGAGCCACATTAGATTCCAACTTATTCACAGCGAAGACCATGTCAGTCATTGTACTCATATTTTTCCAGTCTAGCTCCATTCTTTCAATCATCTAGCACTGTTATGAGTATGGAAAGACATTGTTCCTATTCTGATTGAGCTTAAAGTCTGAAAATGATCTACATAAGGGTAAATTAATCTGAACTATGAAGGAGAGATATGCCATTTCTATAAGAGAATATAATGGGAATCAGGAGGATCTTACCTAAGGAAAGATGATTGAGATGGGATCATAGAATGATCAGCATTGATTAGATAAGAAAAAATGAGATGATTCCAATCTAAAAGAGTAGCATGGAAAAAGACCCTTTGGTAGGAGGGATCATAACATATTTGAAGAAATGAAAGGTCACTGTAGCCAAAACTTGGAGAGTGAGGGCAAATGTCATAGAAGATGATTCTGAAGACACAGATGGGGGCCTGGCCAGGTCAGACTTTGTAATGATGAAGAGTTTGGAATTAACTAAAAGCAGGGAAAATGCTGATGTTTTAAGTTGAGGTAGGAGGGCAGTCAAGGGAGAAGCAGTGAGTTTGGTGAGGGGAAACCATGTAGTTAGGAAGTTATTTACTAGAACTGGGAAGAAATTATGGCAGATGGTGCTGGAATTATAGATGAGAGACATGATGGATTCAAGAAATATTCAGCAGAGAAACACAACAGGGCTTGTGATGACTGAAATGACTGCAAATGGACAGTTGGATAGTTAGAGATAACTCCCTGCTTTTAGCTGACTCATCTTGATGACTCATGAAAAAGCTTTGGGAGAGGGATGGCAGTTTTTTTTTAAACCTAATGGGTTTAAATTGCTTTCTCCCTAATCAAGTGAAGAGATTAAGAAGATAGATAAACAAATCTAGAGCTCAGAGGATTAATCTGGGGTAGGAACATAATATGTGAGTAATTTGATATAGTTATTGAAGCTGTTCATTCACTGATTTATTCAATCAACACATATTTATCACACTCGTACTATGTGCCAGGCACTGTTCTATGTTTTGGAGATTCCGATAAATTTTAGAACCAACTTGACAATTTCTATGAAAATCCCTTGGGATTTTAATTGGGATTTCATTATCTCTGCATAGTTGATATCTATGTAATATTTTTAATTATATTTTATTAATTATACTATTACAGTTGTCCTGATTTTTCCTTCTTTGTCCCCCTCCACCCAGCACTCCTCGCTCCCTCAGGCAATCCCCCAACCATTGTTCATATCCATGGGTCATGTGTATAAGTTCTTTGGCTACTTTATTTCCTATGCTATATTTCACATACCCACAGCTATTCTGTGACTACCTATTTGTACTTCTTAATCCCCTCACCTCTTCACCCATTCCCTCACAGCCACCTCCCATCTGGCAACCATCAAAACACTCTCCATATCCATGATTCTGTCTCTGTTTTTCTTGTTTGCTTAGTTTGATTTTTTAGTTTGATTCAATTTTTGATAGACACACATTTGTTACCATTTTATTATTCATAGTTTTCATCTCCTTCTTGTTACATAAGTCTCTTTAACATTTCATATAATATGGCATGGTATAATAAACTCCTTTAATTTTTTCTTGCCTGGGAAGCTCTTATCTGCCCTTCAATTCTAAATGATAGCTTTGCTGGGTAGAGCAATCTTGGCTGTGTGTCCTTGATTTTCATGACTTTGAATATTTCTTGCCAGTACCTTCTGTACTGCAAAATTTATTTTGAGAAATCAGCTGATAGTCTTATGGGAATTCTCCTATAGGTTACTAACTTCTTTTCTCTTGCTGCTTTTAAGATTCTCCCTTTATCTTTAACCTTTAGCATTTTAATTATGATGTGTTTTGGAGTGGGCCTCTTTGCATCCATCTAGTTTGGGACTCTGTGCTTCCTAAGCTTGCATGTCTATTTCCTTCACCAAATTAAGGAAGTTTTTTTTTTCATTATGCTTTCAAATAGATTGCAAATTTCTTGCTTTCTCCAAGGCACCTGGCACCACAGTGATGTGAATGTTTGTCCTATTGAAGTTGTCACAGAGGATGCTTATACTGTTCTCATTTTTTTTAATTCTTTTTTCTTCCTGTGGTTCTGGTTGGTTGTTTTTTGCTTTCTATCTTCCAAATCATTGATTTGATCCTCAGCTTCACCCATTCTACTCTTGTTTCCCTATAAATTATTTTTTATTTCAATTAGTGTATCCTTTATTTCTGACTGGGTCTTTTTTATGCTGCTGAGGTCCTCACTTAGTTTCTTGAGCATCCTTATAACTAGTGTTTTGAACTATGCATCTGATAGATTGCTTATCTCCATTTTACTTAGCTTTTTTTCTGGAGTTTCAATCTATTGTTTCATTTGGGCCGTGTTTCTTTGTCTCCTCATTTTGACAGCCTCCCTGTGTTTGTTTCTATGTATTAGGTAGAGCTACTATGACTCCCTGTCATGTTAGTGTGGCCTAATGTAGTAAGTGCCCTCTAGAGTCCAGTGGCATAGCCTCCCCTATCACCCAAAGTGAGTACTCAAGGTGTTCCCTTCATGTGGGCTGAGTACACCCTCCTCTTGTAGTTGAGCCTTGGTTTCTGTTGGCAAGTCAATGGGAGTGATTTACCCATGCCAGTCAGCTACAAGGACTAGCTGTGACCACTGACCACCAACCTCCTCCCTCCATGGAGGACCACTTGTGCAAGGGTAGGGTGGTAGTGGTCTGACAAGGTCTGTAGCTGCCCACTGGGTTCTCTGGCTCTGGTATTTCCCAGGTGGTGCAGACCAAGGTCAGCACCGACCTGTTTTACTCTGGACCACCCTGCCTGGGCTATAAAGCAATCTGAGATGGCCACTACTTGTGCTGGCCTTAGAGATTCCCAGGTAAAGCCAAGCTTTGAATTTAGGCTGGCTTCTTCTAGTGCTGGGTCTGGGGTTCACTGAGGTCAGCTGTTGCTTATTTGAGAGGATTTAGGAAGTTGTAAAGCATAAGTCAAGGCCAGCCATTCATATGGAAAAGTAGTTGGGGTGGGCCCAATAAATTATGTGGTGTGGAGTCTCCGGGGATCTCCAGAATTCAGCAAACAGTGTTAGCCATGTTGATGGAGTCTCAGATATGGTACCGGCTTGTCAGCTCTGTGGGGGAGGGTTCAGAAAAGGGACAATGGCCTCTGCTCATCTTGATGCTGAACACCTCAGTTTCTCTACTTGTGCCTTTCAAGCTGCTACCCTAGTGCTGGAACTCAGAGGGAGTGAGTGCAAGTGAGTTCATATCGGGGTTCCTGAAGAGGAACTGCCTGAGGCTCCCACATTTCTACCACCAACTCAATCCCCACTGGTTTTTGCACCCAGAAGTTGTGGGGACTTATCTTCCTGGCATTGAAACCCTGGGCTAGCAGGCCTGGTGTGAGGCTGGGATTCCTCACTCCCAAGATATCCCTCCTGAATTTTTAGCCATCACATGTGGATGTAGGGCCAGCCCATTCCATATCTCCACCCCTTATACCAGTCTGGATGGATGTGGTTTCTTTAATTCTGTAGTTGTCAGACTTCCATTCAACTCAATTTCTGATGGTTCTGAGTGATGGCTGTTCTATATTTTATTTGTAATTTTGATGTGTGCTCCGGCCTGCGGAGCAGTCAACAAGGGTCCCGAGCCTACCTGCAACGGATGAATAGGGGTGGGAGCAAGAGGCGCGAAGAATGGCAGCAAGACAAAAGATTCTGATCAAGCTGCAAAATTTTATTTAAGCAGTGGGGGTTATATAGGGACGGGAAAAGGGAAGTTGCTCTGATAGGCTTTCCCGTGCGTGTTCACCTCCTGCCCTTGCTAGTGATTGGTCAGTCAGGTGCGCGATCAGTACCTTGATTGGTCAGTCAGGTGCGTGATCAGTACCTTGATTGGTCGCTGGTTCGCGTGCTCTGCGGATGCCCCCAGGGGGCAATGCTGGCGGCTCAGACCGCGATATGCTGTCTTGCTGACGGCATCAGCAAGCTAAGGCCCCAACAGATGTGATTGTGGGAGGAGCTGAGCCATGCCTGTCCCTATTTAGGCTACTCATCCTGACAGATGGCATATCATGCCACTTGGGTTTTATTTAGTACTTTAATACTTTTATGTTGGTTTCATCATATTTATACCTTGCATGCATTATTTTTAATTTATAGATATTTTATGGGGTTTTTTGTTACTGTGAATGAAATCTCTATGTCACATTTCTCATTTGGTTATAACTGACCTATAAAAAGGACACTGGTTTTTGTATACTGAATTTTTATTCAATTTCCTTACGGAACTCCCTTTCTTGTTCTTGAATCTCTTGGCCTTTGAACATAAAGAGGTGTATTATCGGCCAATAATAACAGTTTGTCCCTTCTTTTCCTTTTTTGACCTTATTGCATTGGCTTGGACTGGTAGTAAAGTTGAATAGTAAGGGTAGTTAGAATTTCTTTTATTTCTTTGTGATGTATCAAGTTTTACAAATTTATACCCTACCTCTTTGCTAAGAAATGTATCTCTTTGAATATAGAACAAAGTAATGTATGTCATTCAACAATGTCTTCAAATGCTTGAGTTTACATAGAAAATGAGTAATTTATAAAATAATTTGATTTATAGGTTTCATCATCATTATTATAAAATTTCAAACATCAAATTTTATAATTTAAATGGATTTTCTAATAAACTATTACTATAACATGTACCTGGCAATTCCAAACAAGGAAGATCCTTTTAAATATCCTGTTTGAGATCTATACCCTAAAATATATCAAGTGAACTTTGAAAATAGCAAGAATAACCAAGCCAAATTAAAGCGTGCGTCTGAAAGTTGAGAAAAAGGCTAAACTTGCAGAGTTAATAATGACCCTGTAGCATGTGTAGCAAATAGCCTTTTGCTTCCTGTTAATAACAGCTTGTGATCTAAATAGAATAATATAAAGTGTACTGAGTACTACTGTTAAAAATAATTTTTGTTTTTATTTTTAATGAAGAGGAATCCACTGCTGTTATCTTCTTTAAATATTTCCAAATGCTACAAAAATAAATCTGCCTCAAAGTACATCCAACAGCTATTGTGCAACTCTGAATTTAAGATGTAGTCAACAGACTGATCAATGAGGAGCATATATATCATTGCTAATCTGCAAGAGCATTTGTTTTTCTCAGACCTACCCACTAAACTGCCTAATTTTTATGGAAGTTTAATGTCAAAATCAATAAAACTATGATGACTTTGGCATGCCTGCTCTCTAAATAGAGGAAATTATTCACATATTTCTAGAAAAATACACTTTTTAAAAAGGAAAATATTTAAACTAAATGATCACAGCTGATATTTCAGTCAAAATGTACACTGACTTTTGAATTATGAAATAATAAAGATTGTTCTCTAACCTTTAAACCACAGAGCAAGTGGCTTTTATTTCATTCACTCATGCTATTCTCTTAAACAAGAATTTTAGAAAGCCTGTGTAACACTGCACAAGCCCACATCAATATTACTCCTTCAGATATATATATGTGTATGTATGTGTGTGTGTGTGTGTGTGTGTGTGTATATATATATATATAATTAGATATAGATATGTAGATGGAGAGAGAGAGATAGAGAGTCTGTCCAGAAGGTATCCAGTCATGTAATGTGAAAAATAGAGATATTTACTGAAGAAGATAGAAGATACAAGAAACAAAGTACATAGGACAATGGCTCCTCAGTCCCCTTCAAAGTAGGCACATTGGGACCTTACACAGTTCTCCCAATTGCCATTAGTTGCCCTGTCATATTTTCCTGAATTTTATCCACAGTCTGAAATCTCTTCCCTTTCAAAGGTGGTTTTAGTTCTGGGAAAAGCCAGAAGTCACAGGGCACCAAATCTGGGCTGTAGGGAGGCTGAGTTACCTGGGTGATTTGATGTTTCACCAAAAAACGCTGCACACGATGTGATGCATGAGCAGGCACGTTGTAATGAAGCTGCCAATCACCAGTTGCCATAGCTGCAGCCTTCTGAATCATCCAAATAGTTTCTGTGGAAGACTGTTCAAGCTTAACACAAAATTTGATACAGATTCATTGCTCTACTCACTCAGTCATTTTAAATGTGATGGTCACACGGTATAGATGCTCATTCAATGGCGCCTACCCATTAACTAGGACAATGAAGTCATCATTGTTCACACGTGCACATTCCAGTCCACTCTCCTTGGCTGCCAGGTTACATGGATGTCATGAAAACTGTTTTCATTATACTAGCAATGGCTGGACTTTTTCTGGACAGCTTCATAAATGATTGAAAATTTTAGATGAATATTTCAATTAAATCATTGTGTAGAGTTTTATTACTAATTGTAAAGAAAAATTACATTAAAAATATTAGCCATGATTTTTTGGGGTTAATGGAATTATGGATGACTCTGTCTTTCAACTCTTCTGTATTTCTAAAATCATTAACAGTGCCCAGACTGGAGTGTGGCTCAGTGGGTGGGGTATCATCCCACAAACCAAAAGGTCACAAGGACACATGCCTGGGTTTCTGGCTGGATCCTTTTTTCGGGGTGTGCTAGAAGCAACCTGATCAATGTGTCTCTCCCTCTCTTTCTCCCTTCCCTCTCTATACAAATTAATAAATAAAATCTTTAAAAAATCATTAACAGTGAGCATATATTACTTTCATAATGGAAAAAATAACTGGCATTTTTAGAAGTTGATTTAAGTCAATAGGAAACACGTTTACTAGAGTAAACCTTCCCAAGAGTAGAAATTTTCATGTGATACAAACAGAACTAGAAACAAATCTTGTGCTCAAATCTTGTAATCCTCAGGTCTCTGTCCTCTGTCTACCCCAGTCTCCATGGGGTGAAACTTGACCACCAGGAAACAAGAGATAGAAAGGACAAGCAGAATAACTTCCCTGGTGGAATCTTTACCAAGTCTTAGCAAAGTGGTTGTACCACTTTTTGCCTTGATTGGCAGGGATGTCCTCTCCTGTCTCGCATATCTTCACCTGTGTTTGGTATGGTTGGCTACAGCAATTATCAGACCATGCTGCTCCCTGGGGTTTGTTCATTTCTTTATGCACCATTACCTGTGCCTATCCACCCCTTATATACTCCTTACCCTATATCATGGTCACCAGGCCCACTACATGAATGCTGAAGCAAAGACTCATTGCATTCAGTTCCTTTATTCAGAATTAGTTTATTACCCACTCAGTGCTAGACATGGGGACACATGATAAGGGGACAAATAAGATAGCGACAGCCCTCAAAAAACCACCAGTCATGGTAGGGGCAGAGGAAGCAGCCACTTAAATACCTGGTAAAGTCCACATGGTAAGTGTTTTAGTAAAGGTGTGAGCTGCCAGAATAAAATAAATGAGTTTGTAGTAGATTCTGTCTGAGAAAAAGGGACAGTCCTGGTGGGGTCGACCTGGAAATGCCATTTGGGCTGAGGCTTGGAGATGAAGAGATAACTGCCATGCCAACTTGAGGTAAAACATGTAGAGGGAGGGGTTTCTCATGGTACATCAGCACATTGCATGTGTATTTCTCAGTACCCAGGAGTTCTAAACTAGTACAATAGCTGCACAAAGTTCAAGTGGGGATAGGAAAAGGAAGAAAATGAAGAAGCATAAGAAAAATGGTAGAGGAAAAGAAGATAAATAGGGAACAGTCCCAAGACAGAGAAAGAAGCATTTATTATTATGACTTTCCCTGGTCATAAAATCCAAAGACATGATGCAGAGTTGCAACCCTCTTTATATCTCTTTAAACTGGACTTAAAGTAGTAGGTAGAAGAATCAAGTAGCCAGCCTGATCACTAACCTGGTACAGCTTAGAGTAATGGTTCTCAAGCTTGGGCTGGCATAAGAGAAAGCTGGAGAACTCTTTATAGTTTCTTTGGGTCCACTCCCCAGAATTCTGATACAGGAGCTCTGGAGAGGGGGTTGAGGGTTTCACATTTCTCCTCTTGGCCAACAGGCCACAGTTTGAGGAATATGTGTATAAAGAAACTACTGGAATAATATGGAAGCCAGGTCTGGACACTAACATCTAATACTGGAGATGTTTTCCTGAAGTTAGAGCTCATAGAACAGGGCTATCATTAAGAGTACAGATTTAATATTAAACAAATTGGTTACAATCCAAGTTCTCCCAATTCCCAGTTAATAACCTTGCACATGAGAGGTTAAGCAATCTTAGCCTCTCTGTGCCTCAATTTCCTTTCCTCTACATGAATAATAATAGCTACCTCATGAAGTACTGTGAGGATTGTAAGCACTCAATAAATATTTGCTTGGAGTGACTTATTAATATGATAGCAATATCACCTATTTCATTGTGGACTACTGGTGAGACATAGAATTTAATAAAAATACCAACTTCTCATTTCTACAAAGAAACTATATTTTTTAATGTACGTGAATCCTTTTTAATCCCACAAAGAAACATGCTTTCCACCGTTTTTCATGAAATACACAATTCCTTTTTGGTCTACATTTCATTAGTGCTAGTAAGGGCATGGATATAGAAAAATAGTGCTTCTCAACATCAGAAGCAGAAATCAAGGAAAAAATCCCATTTGATATAGGAACAAGAAAAATAAAATACCTACTAATAAATCTAACCAAGGAGGTAAAGAACCTGTACTCAGAAAACTACACAACACTGAAGAAAAAAATCAAGGAAGACACAAACAAATGGAAACATACATCGTGTTCATGGATTGGAAGAATTAACATCATCAAAATGTCCATAGTACCCAAAGCAATTTACAGATTCAATGTAATACCTATTAAAGTACCAATAGCATATTTCACAGACATAGAACAAACACTTCAAAAATTTATATGGAACCATAAACAGCCCCAAATAGCTGAGAAAGAACAAAGTAGGAGGGATCACAGTACCTGATACCAAACTGTATTACAAGGCCACTGTAATCAAAATAACCTGGTACTGGCATAAAAGCAGGCACATAGACCAATGGAACCGAAAAGAGAGCCCAGAAATAAACC